>JBAMJV010009318.1:0-12500 GCA_037951105.1 Echinarachnius parma
ACATGATCATGATTGGTCAAGTCTTTCTAGGTCAACCGCGATGACGTAGAGAAGTGGATGTATAGCCAAATTTCACGGGCGGCCATTGGATTTCTTCCGATATTTCTGCGTTTAACGATACTTAGGTTCGAATTTTACCACACAAGCCCTTTTTTAATACTTATTCAACAATATTGATCAATAGTTGAGCCAATATAGATGTTTTCGGTAACTTTCCCAATACTGTTATTTGGCTTTAAGTATCCGAGGACCTATTAATTATTATACTGTATAAAAATATCTGTGGACAATTATTGCTCTTGGGAATTTTTCTTTATGCACCGTCCTCAGTCGTAATGATATACAGCTCCACAGGCAGCCACATAAACACACACACACACACACACACACACACACACACACACACACACACAAACAAACATGTGGTACAGGTAAAGGGAGAGAGCGCACAAGAGGGGGTAGGGAGGGCAGGGATGTTGGGTAGGAAGAAAATGAAGGGGGGAAAAGCGTTACTATGCCCATATCATTATTTTTAAATCATTGTATTTCTTATTTTTGTCATTAATAATATTATTAATAAATATGCTGGTGGTATGCTTAAAGGGATAGTTGACTTCTGGTAAAGAGAGTACAGTTTTGGTCAAACTGAATTTTAGTAACCAAAACCTGCACCATAACATTACAAATTCGAAAGGAATACAACATTACAAATTACTTAGTAAAAAGCCTGTTATCATTCCAGAAGAGCCGGTAAAACCCAAGAGGGCGCTTTCTAAACACTCATCGGTTTCAACCATTTAAACAATTATATTGTGCATGTGATGTTTGGTTGAAATAGTGATTAGATAGAGAGATAATCACCAAATATCTAAAAACCTCTTTTGTAAATTTTTGAAAAGAGGAAGCATTAAAAAAAAAAAAATTTAACGGCTGGTTCAAAATTATTGAATAATTGTGGGGTCAATTATTACAAATGGTTATGTTTTTTGATATTTCAGCCATTTCTGAACCGATTTTGATCAAATAAAGTTTACTCTGTCATTAAAATTGTATGCTCTTTCGAATTTGACACTCAGTTTTTCATTATCTCACACAAAATTATTTTGTGTAGCGCCCTCTATACCAAAACTCAACTATCCCTTTAACCCACGAACGTGCCATGATGGTTAGTATAATTTGCCCATATTTTTTTAAATTAATTTTTGAATTTCAAACATGGGGAAATTGACCGGGAATGTATAAATAAATATAAATAAATATAAATGAAAATGAGCAGAGAACATAATTATTTAAATTGTCTCTTCTGGTTGGGATGGCGTAGGGGACGACCATAATATTCCATATTCCTAATTAAAATAACCATATTGTATCACTCAAGGCATCATGATTTATATTAGTAAACGTTACATGTAGTATACCTTAGATATATTTCCATCATGAAATCTATATCATTAAAATATTAGGCGTTATATAACACATCGGTAGTAACTAAAACATTGACAATTTGTATATTTAGCGGTAAACTGAAATAATTACGTTCACCATTTCTTTCAATTTGCTTGATTATATTTTGGCTATTTCATCTACCCGACCCCCCCCCCATCCCTTGCCCCCCCCCCCCCCCCCAAAAAAAAAGGGGGGGAGAAGGGGAAAAAGGAAATACGGTCGTATGAAATAAAAGCTGCTTAAATAAAAACTGCGAACGTGTGCAAAAATTATAATCCATATCGGTCCGATTATAATCTATTCCTGAGTTCAGATTGTCCCGATAAAAAACGGATTTATCTTTCGAATTAAATCAATAATATCACTTCCTCTTATACAACCAATATATATATAACTATCGTATATTCATAATATTGTATTCCCACAATTATTTATGTGTTCTGATTTGTGTGACCTTCTGAATCTTGAATGACCTTCTAAATAACAGCAAAATTCCCTCACTTTGAAAATATATGCACGTTATCAATGATAAGCAAGACACAGTTGAGACATGCATTATTATTCAAGCGGCGCTCTTGACAACTCGTAAGCGAGTCTCGTGGTCGTTGCGAAGCACTGCGGTTTTCTACGACAATCGTGTTAATCACAGGAAACCAAACACACCTTCCCGCAGGTTATCGCACATGAACGCAACTCGTCGCAAATGTGTCAATATTTATGAACCGGCTCAAAAACGATAATAATTAAATATTTATAAATAATCGCAATTTGCTGCAGACAAATCGCATGCATGTATCCGCAGAAAACGTTTAATCGCACATAATCGCAGTGATTATACCGAACGTTATAGAGACTGCCTATCGCCGATCGATGCACGGTCGCAGCAGGTGGATATGGGCAAACTAGAGGGGCATTCTCCAGCTGATAATCACACCCTCTGATTATACGCCATTGTTATTATCGTCGTAATAGTGTTCAATAATATTCAAAGAGAGACAGATATGACTCAAACGACGTTCGTGACGAACACTCACTTAATTTGAATATATGCATGTTCTGATTATTGTATCGGTCCGATGAAATCTTAATTCAGCATCAATATTTCCCATCAATTAGTGAGTCATACTATTATAACTGTCTTTAAAAAAAAATTCCCTTGACATTTATTTCACTTTGTCGTAATTATGAAATCAATCTGATCGGGATCCAACTACTTTAGACGGATGTCGTATATCCTAACGGTTCGCTGCACGTATTTGTTGAAAATATGAGCGCCTACCTGGATAGACCGCATTTTTTGTTCCGACGTGAAATTAAACTGAATAATGTACGCAACAACAATAATGTAATGTTATAATCATTATCAACTACTGTATAGTAGAAGAAGTATTAAAGTATTTAGTATTATTACAATTGGTAATAATACATGTAAATATAACTCTGGTTATTTATTTGTACGTGTAAATATAACTCTGGTTATTTATTTGTACATGTATCTATAGTACGCGATTCTGAAATAAGGATTGCAGCCTATAGAATGATTTCTGAACCGAAAGGTACCTTAAATATCATTAAATATACAGTTATACGACCGTTATTGTCCAGTCTCATTTCATGGGCTTTAGGACTGTGTTATTGTAATACGAGCGGTAATATGTAAACAGAGCCGTCGATCGAATCTCTCTTCTATAATATAAAATTCGAGCGTATTGTAATTGTGCTTTCGAAAAGTCATTCTATTTGATCGTGAGTTGAACGATAATAGATTGCCTTCGCTACGCCTGATGGTTTGTAAGCAGCGGCGTAGCTTTATGAGGGAAAAGGCCGCACCCCCCCCCCCTCGGACCTTTTGACCCCGCTTCCTGTCCACCTGTGTCCCAACGAAGAAATTTTTTTTTTTTAATATATATTTCTTGGGGGGGGGGGGGTGGGGGCGCAAGGGCCCGCCTTCATAAAATTCCTTACCCCACCCATATTATAACAGCTTTGACTCTAAATCTTTCTCCCGCCCCCCTTCCCCTAACCGTATAGGCTGCCTCTTCTGGCTCCGCCCCCGCTTTGGACGTGAGCCAACAAATATAATCTATATCCCAAATTGAATTTACAAGAGACGGTTTTGTTTGTTTTGGGCAAACAAAATTGCATGTGACAGAGTTGTTACATAGATACAGGTACGATTATGATGGCGATATAATGATCATGTCTTCGCATGCACGTCGGCATACGCATATAAAATCATTATGTATTGAATTTAGATTTGATACAAAAATATGAAAGAATAAACAGAAAATGCACAAACTCGCAATCCGCTTCACGCCCACAAAATACTCAAATCTATCATCAGAATGAAGCCTATTATAGCTCGTACATTATACAGTCATTTCAGTGCATTATCCTGATTAATATAATCAGGTAGCTCGTATATCTAAATGGTATAATCACACCTTTTTTATATATGACATACGCATATCATGCATAATATTGTTTGTAAACCATTATACTGTAGTTTCTTCTTGATATCAGGGTCACTGGTCGGGGGATTTTATATATCGCTATATTTTTATCAACAGACGGGGTGTTATGAATTATAATTCATGATTTTATTCAAGTTTTATTTTTTCGTAATTAAAATAAAAGCCCACAACAGAGATGTTTCCTATTTTCTAGAAGTCATATACAAATATGAGGTGCATTGTACGAATTGCTATATGTTCGTGATTATTATTGTTGTCATAGTTTAACCTTTGAATGCATCGTTAATTGTATATAGCATCAGAACAATTAGAATGCCCCTCGTTAAATTGTACTCGTGAGCGTTGCTTCTAAACACAGATAATTGCAGTGAAAACAACCATTATAATTTGTAAATTACTACACCTATAGATTACGAAAATTATTTCGTATGCCACAACTCGTACAATCATTTATATAATTTATTCGTAATAAATGCACTTCGCACGTATAAATTTAAGAATATACGTCAGATCATGTAAACCTTCGACGTTATTTCGGGAAAACAACCCAAAATTAATATTTTTGAGCCGCATTAGTTTTATTCTGTTATTCTGAATTAAAGGGATAGTCGAGTTTTTGGTATAGAGAGCGCTACACAAAATATTGTTTTGTGAGATAATGAAAAACTGAGTGTCAAATTCGAAAGAGCATACAATTTTAATGACAGGATAAACTTTATTTGATCAAAATCGGTTCAGAAATGGCTGAAATATCCATAAACATAAGCATTTGTAATAATTGTGGACCCCCACAATTATTCGATAATTTTGAACCAGCCGTTAAATTTTCTTTTTAATTCTTCCTCTTTTCAAAAATTTACAAAAGAGGTTTTTAAATGGTTGTTTATATCTCTCTATCTAATCACTATTTAAAAAAAAACATCACATGCACAATATTTTTATTTAAATGGTTGAAACGGATGAGTGTTTAGAGAGCGTCCTCTTGAGTTTTAACGGCTCTTTTTTTTTTATGATAACATGCTTTTTAACTTAGTCATTTGTAATTTGTTATTCCTTTCGAGCATGGTGTAGTTATTACTATTAGCAGGTGCAGGTGCAGGTGTTGGTAACTAAAATTCAGTTTGATCAAAACTATCCTTTAACATAGGCCGACGTGTCTCGGATGGTGATGGTTAAAAGGCGGCCTCAGACGTTAATGAGCGATTGAACGCGTCAATAAGAGAAAATAATAAATCACAGTCATATCAACGTACATTGTTATTGCAGCTTGGCCGTCAGGTAATTATAGTTATCGGGAAGCTATAATGCAGGAACGGTGTACAGTATTCATTTGTTCCTATAGAAATTCAGGAAAATAAAATCGATTTATACATCCTGTATGCATAATAATATTTATGTTCGTTTCATTTTCGGAAGGAGGTAGTGCGTTATTTATGTCTGCCATTATTCATGTTATGTGGAGACGTGGAGTTATAAGTGTTCATACTTAAACAGAACAACGATCGGTATAATTTAAATGTAATTTTTTTCTCGAATTTCCTCATTGATGATATTGTCTTTTGTGTACACAACGCGTTATCATGGTTATGGAAATATTCTTGCATTCGTGAAATATGAGATTCAGTACATTTAAAACATGATTGGACTTTCGACAACGTTCTCGTTTTCCCGAAATGTAACACTGTCCATAAATACAGTGTATCCTGTGCCGATTGTGAACATTAATGTAGTATTCATTCAAGATGCCTTTTCTAACCTATTAAAGTAATCCATTAACTTTGTAAATTCAACCCAATATTCATTTGGGGCTTCCACACTTCTCTTGTACCTTGTTGTTTGGCTTATGGTAACAGAAGAATGAAATGGGTTTTGATTTGTCTATAATATCTCCCTAATTATGAAGATATGAATTTGAAAGCAGGGTGGCCCAAAAAAAAACGGAACGGGGCACTTCCCAATGAAAAACGATACCAAGAACAGCAATGTTGGTCTTGTAGTTTTTGTTTTAGGGCGCTCTGAGTGACACCATGTCAGGTTCCCATTTGTTTCAATTTTTACCAAGTCAGTGCCTGATAAATCGCACTTACTGCCCGTCATAGCATCGAACAACGAGCAATACACGCGCTATTGTTAGTGTGCATTCAGCTGTGTGCCGAGAGAATGTGCATGGTTGTTCGATGCTATGACGGGCAGGAAGTGCGATTTATCAGGCATTGACTTGGTAAAAATTGACAAAAATGGGAACCTGACGCGGTGTCACTCAGAGCGCCCTAAAACAAAAACTACACGACCAAAATTACTGTTTTGGTATCATTTTCTTTGGAAAAGACACCCTATCCGATGGATATAATCATTTTGTTACTTTATTTTGGGAAGTGCCCCGTTCCGTTTTTTTTGGGGCCACCTTGTACAGACGCTTTCGACCGCAGTCAAGAGTGTCCGAATTCAGATACTCAATCGTCCACAGTATCCGAATTCTGATACCTCACGCGAACGATCGGGATAAAATCAGACATTGATTTGTTTCTGTTTTCACTAGGTAAACATTATTCGTTTTTTATGAAAATCTCACACGATCGAAATTGGTGATTGAAGTCTCAAATTTACTTTAGGGAAAAATATAAAGTCTATGGAAGATTTTAAATATGGTTTAACATTCTTTATCCACTCTAGCCTGAGTATGTTATGGACCACTTGAATGTGTTAAAGATAGCTTGTTGTTCGCAACTAGATATTCCCAAATTATACTTAGTATGTGTTCATGTTTTAGGTCTCTAATGTATCTCAATGCATGTACTCCACATTACGTTTAATGACACGTGTTCAGTTAATGGACTTTGACTGACAGTCGTAGTCAATAGATTTTAGATTGCACGTGAAATTGTGTCCGTAGTCATCAATCATATTAATAGCGAAACTAAAATAGATGGCTATAATTATATCGTACTTATCAACTAACCTTATTGTTTCAGGGTTGTATCATAGAAAACAACTTTCACATTTAAATAAATACTAGTACTAGTAATGTCCTGGTAAAAGGGATCTAGTAAAATTGTCGAATTACACAAAAAATACTTAGAACTATATAGCGGTTCTAACATAAACCTCGTTGTATTAATATAGGTATGGAACAAGTTGCGGGTTCTGGAATATCTCCTTTCGTTGTTGTAAAGATATTAATGATTGATGTGTTGGGATTTAACATTCTCCCTGGGAGACTTTCACCTGTGTACAAATGGTGGTGCAATGAGTTAGCAAATATCCCTTTGCATTTTTGCTCATTACTCAGTCATATGACATTCATTATATTGTCTGATTATAATGGAATTTTTACACATCATTCGGTGGACATAATCAGATCACAGAAATACAAATTTCATCTATACCCTTCGTATAAGTTTGTGCAAATAATTATTTTGTGAGATAGAGGACATACCAATGAAGGTATCGTAAAGCAGTATTCAATTATTTCAATACAAAACAATGTTAGTTTCCCCAAAATCCGTTCAGAAACGATTAAAATATCCATAATAAATACATTTAAATAAACGTCGCGGGCGACGTTGACTTTCATTCGAGAAATCACTAAAATAAAATTCAATATTTCAAATCCTATACGCATTCAATGCATAACATAGTGGATTTCAAATTCAAGTGTGTGAATAGCGCCCTCTTGTGTCAACGGCTCCTATTTGAACGTAAAATAGAGTCGTAAATTAAATTCGGATTATAATATTTATATTCAGTTTTCAATAATAACGTACAAGGTTTGGCGAGTGTAATTAAAGATATGCATGAGTATTGGTCGAAGACTGTACACTTACAAATAAATATGCTGCACAGCCTTGAATAATGAGGAAAATATTGCTGAAATACCAATCGAAAAGGTTATAGTTGCATAATCTGGTCTAAATATTACTCAAAGTCACAACAAGTAAGATTCAAGATTAAATGAGCATTACAGGGAACCGAGAGGAACACTGCCGTTCAGCCCTTACCCAGCTATAGACTAGCCCGCTCAATTCCACTGGCTCACTGCTTATCTAAAGGGTCGACCGACCGCGGCCGTTTTCCGGTTAATTGAAGGGATCTACTAACTTTGTTGACATGTGCAAAAAGTGATGAATGGTTGATGCAATGTATAGTGTTGTTATCTCATATGTCCACAGGGTATTGTGTGAAAATTTCAAGTCAAATGGACATTGCATGGCCAAGTAATGAGCAAAATTGCAAAGTGATAGTCACTAACTCACTGCACTCACTTTGTACACAGTAAGACAAACTCCACCGGAGTTTTTCTTATCTGAATACTTCGATCGTACATATCTTTGTAACGAAAGGGAAATTTGAAAAACCGAAACCTGTCCCATGATTTTATTGGTAATACGATTACAACAAGGTATGAGGGAACCGCTAGAATTAAAATTTTATTTTGAGGATTTGGACAATGTTATTAAGTCCCTTTAAATGGCGTTGTGTTATTAGGAACCCTTTGTGGAAGGGGAAATACGGATTCGGCTAATAAAGGGTACCACCGCCCAGAAATAATATTCTTATAAATGAAAGGTAACATCTTTAGTATTCCATTCCACCAATAAAAAAATATATAATTGGAAAACGCATCACCATTCTAAAGCATGGTCTGAATATACGAGATTTGTATGGAGCGAACGAAGCGCCCGGGATTCTATTGTCTCCAAACGTACGCGTGAAAAGCATTGGCGCACTCTCAAATATTTGGCCTGTTCGGAACCAGGAAATAGTAGTGGTTCCGTAAGTGGAGGAAATTAATTGCTTTGTTTATGAATTACACAACCCTTTGCAAATGTTGGGTATCTATTTGATATCACAAAATGGTACCAAAACATATAATTATGTGTTGTTCTTTGCCTGGTGGTGGCCGATTCGTACATCGGGTATGCGGTATGGTGTGGATCTGTAAAGCTGTAACGCGTATAGGCGTTGTCCGCAGTGTTTTGAATGGTCGTTAGCGGCCTGGTATACGGTTAGATATTAGACAATTACACAATTTGTTCGTCGGCCTTGAAATAGTAATGATATTTTGAGAGGCGTTTATATAATTATTTGAGAGGGCCATTTCGTTTCAATGCACATTATTTGGTCAGACACGGTATAGCATAGCATTACAAATTTTTGAACTACATGTATATAGGGTAGTTCGTGCGCACCGCGAAACACTGAGCCAGTGTGTATTCCGCACCGTGCGCAAGGCGTTCGCAAGATGGCACCGCACATATGATTTACGAATCCGAACGACCTTTAAGTTTTATCCGTCGAAATAATTCATGTCAATTTGTTTGTAACATGAGGAATACGTATGCCTAATTATGCATTGCCTTGAGCGGTATTATATCGATGAATATAAAATGTTGCGCTTAATAAATACCCGCATCATTGTGAGTATGTATGAATTTCTTTGAGTACAACACCATCGCAGACCAGCACATTATATACATACCCAAGAGTGTAAAACTGACATTGTATTACAATTTTGTAATAAGGATGGAATCATACCATCGACTCTTATGGTATCAATTTGATGTCCGGGATTTGTTTCTTCATCAAGAATATGATTGTTATAATTCTGTTGTTCGTTATAATAATAATAAATAATAATAACTTGCATTTATATAGCGTTTAATACAGGGTTTCTAAGCGCAAGATATATGCTGCAAAATCATTTACTACTAAATTATACGACAGAGAATAGTCATTACTCTACATTTATTATCAGTATGTCTATATTATTTTGAACAATGCTGAAATCAGGTTACTCTGTATAAATATGCGAAATAAATCATAGAGTCAATAAATTAGCACTCAAATGTCAGCAGACACTCGACGGCACACACGGAAGTATACTTAGAACTCTAGCAGTTTCCATACACCTTGTTGTATTCGTATCACCAATACAAGCGTGGAACAGCTTTCGGATTTCCGAATTTATTTTTGGTTAAAAAGATATGTATGATTGAGATGTTCGGATTTTAAATTCTCCACTGGATAATTTAGATTGCGTACAAATTCAGTACAATGAGTTGGCAATCATCACTTTTGATTTTTCGCTCAGTCATATAACATTCATTTGCCATGGAATTTTCACACATCAATCAGTTGGCATATCATATTACAGATATATTCATTTTCACATGTCAACAATGTTACTAATACTAGACCTTTTAAATTATCTTCGAATTAAAGGGATAGTTGAGTTTTGGTAGAGAGGGCGCTAGACTACTTTTTTTTTTGTGAGGTAATGAAAAACTGAGTGTAAAATTTGAAAGAGCATAATATTTAAGTAATAAAATCATCTTTGTTTGATCAAAATCGGTTAAGAGGTGGCTGAAATATCCATAAATATAACAATTTGTAATAAAGCTGGGGCCCCAGGTTTATTAGAGAATTTTGAACCAGCCGTTGAAATTCGTTTCAAAATGCTTTCTCTTTTCAAAAATTGTCAAAAGAGGTTTTTAGATAGTTGTTGATTATCTCTCTATCTAATCACTATTTAAACAATAACATCACATGCACAATATGTTATTTAAAATGGTTTAAACAAATGCATTTTTGAAAGCGCCCTCTTTAGTTTAAACAGCTCTTTTTGAATGATAACAGGCTTTTTACTTAGTCATTTGTAATTGTTGTATTCCTTTTGAGCATGATGGAGTTATGATTATTAGTTTGTAATGTAATGGTGCATGTTTTGGTTACTAAAATTCAGTTTGACTAAAACTGTACTCTCTCTACCAGAACTCAACTATCCCTTTAAGCACGTAACGAATATTATTTTGTAAAGTTACTGGTTACCGAAGCGTTCATGTGAATAGGTAAAAACCAACTAGGTACCGCCTATAACATGCCTAGAGTGCCGACGCTACATGGGTACATGGGGGTGGGGACATGTGGGACCCGATATAATGGGTTAGGTCATATGCAATAGTGAGGATAAAGAAATACCTACAGTTTGGCTGCCTCATCCCCCCCCCCCCCCCCGAACACACACACACACACACACACACACACACACACACACACACACACACACACACACACAACCACACTGCACTGCTTGGCCTATACGGCGGGCAAATGTCTATGCATAATTACATTTTATTGTACCCTAACACACATGCCTATAATTTATAAAGACGCTGGATATTTCAAAGAACTCATGTAAATATTCGCTAATATCGCAGTATACATGTCCACCTTTGATACAAAATATTACTACATGCAATAGGCGCTACGGAGAAGATATTTATTAATTCATCCACGTACATGAAGATGGACTTCGTCTTGAACATAATGTTATCATGCCCGCATAAACAATTAATGTCTTTCTCTGTTTATAGGCTTTTATTGTCCTTGGCTTTTAAGCCGATTATGTTTACGAGTGGCGCATGGGAACAATGAATGAGTACCCCGTAGAGATGATATTTCATTCGCTGTCAACTACTCCGCCCCCCCCCCCCCCCCCCACCAAAAAAAAATGATAAGGATGGACAAAACAAATAATTAACATATTACTTTGTAGGTGCATACACATTATGAGCATATTATCCCAAATTGAATGACATCGCTAACGCTAAAAACAACAACGATATCATTTCATTGTTACTTTTGGTCACGTGTACTCCCAGTGGCGTAGCGTGGAGGGACTGATTGAGGGGCCACTCCTTATGTATTTCTGAAGGGTTTTTTCCATAAATGTTCCCCGTACGTTTGTAATTGCTTTTTAGGCTAATTTTGGGGGCACAGGCTCCCCCCCCCCCGTATCTACGCCACTGCGTACCACTCCCTCCCCTCCCTTATAGGAATCTCCTCCCCATCGTCCGCCGTCTGGTGCCCCCACCCCTCCTCGACGACGCCACTGCTGTTTACGATGTTGATATATGATTATGATATTCCAGGTGGCATTCGGATTGACTGCCGGTTCAGTTCACAGGCTGATATTCCAAACTGCCAATAATATTTAAAGGTACTTGATGGTAACATCGTCGCAGGGTGATTTGTAGAACTGTTTATATATGTGGAGACTGTGGTAAATTATCATTAGTCGTGCGTGCATCTATGTTTTATAATTTAGATGGGTTGGGGTTTATTTATTTGATCTCAGTATAAAAAAGTGTATTTCAGCTAGGCCGTGAAACATGATTTACAAGACAAAATAAAGCAATTTAAACATTATACAAATATAGAGAACAAAAAGTAAACAGCTTGACAACGTTAATCTTAGCCCAAACAAATCCGTTTGCCATATATTTGAAGTAAAAGAAAAACATGCGTTGACATGGTTGGCATTAAATGTCCAAAGACTGTAAATCCACATGCATGCTGATATCGGCGCCGTTGCAGAAAAGGTTACAATCGATTGCAAAGTTGCAATTAATTGCAAGTCAGATCATGTGACTGAATCTAATTGGTTCAATTGTGCATATTTATTGACATTATACTATAGTACTATTTGTATAAATTATAATAATTAAAAGAATCAAAACAATAATAATCAAAATCATACTACTACTACTACTACTACTACTACTACTACTACTACTACTA
>JBAMJV010009318.1:15000-28788 GCA_037951105.1 Echinarachnius parma
CATATTAAATTAAATAATAAAGGGTGGGGTTTGTGCCTCCCAAACATTTAATTAAACAAATTCAAAAAAATATAAACAAATTTCACAGCCAATGGATGATAGATATAAACATGTCAAATTGTGAATACTTTTTATTTATTTAATTATTTGTTTGAGTGTTGTATTATTATTGACATGTCTTTCTGGCTCGGCTAGCGTAGATTGTAATGGTAACCAAAACAACAAAACTTTTCAAAAAGTATAAATCTTTTCACAAGTTCACACACAATAACATTGTTACAAAAATTATATGAGCAAGTGTTTTGCAATTCCTTTCATTCTTATATAGGGCAACACAGCATACACAGGTGGTAAAATTACATACGGTGATCAATATTTGCCCCCCAGCCTCCCCCCCCCCCCCCCCCCCTTCACCCCACCCTCTACACTTCAGGTCATGCGTGTGTAAAAAATTAGTTGTATGACCTAAGACTTGTTAATTCTCACGTTCAAAAAGTAATTTATACATCCACTTTAAATTTCCGCTGCGCGCTTCGCGCGCGAACAGATTATCTCAGTTTGTTGTGTAACGTGCGTATATGGTCTGGGGTGAGTATCTTTTTCTGTACCGGGCCACGTAGTGCCAGTGTAGGCTGGCATTGCTCTGGCTGCTTGTGTGACGTGCACAAAATTGCACCATTTATATAAAAGCAAAATATTCTCCGTGGGAGGGGGATACCCCCTCCCAAACCCTCCCTATTTGGCTCTGCCCCAGCCCTCGGTAGCTTCGCCCCCTCGGGACTCATTCTTGGCTATAGGCTATGTTGTTGGATCATACATAAGGTGGCATATGGTTTATGTTGGAACTGTGTATGACACTAAATACAATATTTGTGTGTGCGTTGAGGTGCATATTTATTAGTGTGTCAATAATTTGTTTTCTTCGTGAAGATATATTTAAAATTTCTGGTCGATCAAATCATAACACGCATTCCCAGCTACAGTCAATGTTAAGCCCGAATTTTCTATCTAGGTAAGCACCAGATTAGCACCAGATTGCACAATTTCAAGTCCAAAAATGCAAAAGCTCCCTACCGTGGGAGGGGGGACACCCCCCTCCCACACCCTCTCCCCGCTCAGTCACTTCGCTCCCTCGCAATGTCTCACTCTCACATCTGGCTCAAGTTGGCGTGCAGCCCTGTGCACGTGGTTGGGCATGAACCCCTACACACACATAATCGTGAGCCCCCTTAGTTTTTTGCCCCCCCCCCCCCCATCCAAAACTGCTTCCGGGCGCGAAAAAATTGGTCTCGGTCCGGTGAATGGCAAATCACCCCCCCCCCCCCCCCCCCCCCCCCAGGTGTAAGAACCTGTCTACGCCACTGCGTGTGAGGTTTCTGACCGGAGTAATTAACTCGGCCAATTAACTAGGATACTGTAGCCTCGGAACGTTTGATCCCTATCGGAAGTTTGAAGGGAGTATTACGTATAATTATACCCTATCCCGGGTAACACTGATACACCTTTTCCCCTACACAAATATAAGAAGATTGGGTGAATGGAAAAATGTTTTAGAAAACATGTTACAGCAACAGTTTTGAGTAGATTTGGATATTCCAAGAGTTAAATCATTTGTTTTAAATTCCCCTTTTCGGGGGCTACTTTTTAAGCATGAAAATAACACTCTAAAATTGTTTTGCATTGAACTCTATATGTAAATTCAAGGGGGCTCTTTCATGATTTATTTATTTATTTTATTTATTTATTTATTAAATTTTTTTTTTTTGGGGGGGGGGGGGGGCGAATTCGCCCCGAGCCCTCGTGTTTTGTTTTTTCACTGGCTTAGGTGGGTGGCGCTTTGCAGAACTCTACATGAACTGTATGAAATTATTGGTTTTATTCATGCGTTTTCAAAATTATACATAATCAGACACATGCATGAAATAAACAAATATTTATTCATATTTCAGTACATAAAATAAGATGAGATTAAAACTACAAAAACGCACGAGACCACCATCATCATGATCACGGGCTCATCATGATGAACGGTAAGATTGGAAACGATGGCGGCCTCAGGATGGAGAAAAAGCGGCATGATAACAATAACGTTCCATCATGCCCATTGTAATCGGGCAAAATCACGTAATATTGATATGTCGCCAAAGTGCCTTGTCACATAGACTATAGGCAGATCGAATTTCTAGATGATTTGCATTATTTGTTAAACAATATCATGAGATGACAAAGGAAGCAGGCCTGCGTGAATAATTGTGAAAATGTCATGAATCCGTAATTACTATGCAGAAGGGGAACCTCGCACACATTATCACGACAAAAACTGCGATCAAAATCAAATTCCAATGTTTATTATCGTTGAATTACACAAGTGACGTGTCGGATACAAATTACTAAGCGTGAAAGAAATCGTTCTGGCACTTTATTTCGATCAAGTTCCTGTTTGTTCCGATTGTTCGACGCAATGCTTGAATATTGTATTATTTTATCAAGGATATATTTATAACCTGATGTCATGTTTACTTTAGTTTCTCAGCACGAGAAACACGGGACAAAACATGACCAAGCCATGGCTGTCTATTTATAATAGCGTGTACAGATTTGCTGATCACGTATTGTCCACCTTTCATTTATTTTCACCCATTTTCAGAATTATTCGTTTTGCGCAATGCTGTTAATTTCAGATTTATTCAAAAGTTACAAGGCAAATTGTTCATATTCATTAATCGTTATAAATGGGTTTGTTAAAAGTTTATAGCTTCAAGCTGAAATCAGTAATATAATGTGGGTATCAGTAAACTACGAAACAGAATATATGACATTACAAATCTATTACCAGATCTGTCAAGGTTTAGTGGAAAGATTTCACGAAAAAAAAAACGTTTTTGTCTAGCGTTCTCAGTGAATAAACTAAAATATTGCAAAATGTGTGGTGAGCCAAATTTATGTCGAAAAGGCCGCTGGCCAATAATTTACATATCGGTCTCTGCCCGGGGCGGCGGCAGTATGCCCGGGGAGGCATGGGGGTTTATGTCCTCCACTATAGTCAAGTCGGATGCTTTGCGACCCGGCAAGCCTCCACGATAACCTTTTTCTGTACTGGCCCATTCGGGCAAGTAAAATAATAAATGTTGAAAGTGTACTTGCCCCATTAGAAAATTTACTTGCCCTCTTACACATGTAAGATGAGATTAACACATGTGAAATTGCACTATTCTCTTGTAGTTGAACAATTATTTAGTTGCTCGATCGGGCAAGCAAACTAGACAATTTATGAAATTTTACTTGCCCGACACCAATTTGTATTTGCCCCGGGCAAGTGGGCAAGTGCTAGTGTCGAGCTTATTCGGATTTATTTTTAAAAGAGTAGGCCTTTCAGTATCTAGAACAGCTCTGCCAACATGGCCTATAAAAATATATAGGGGCCCTGTCAATAAAAGGCCATACACGCTACTCACCGCCCCCCCCCCCCCCCCACCACCCGCTTCTTTAAGAAATCCCAGCGCCGCCATTGCCTGTGTCGTAATAATGATAAGGTTATTCATTTATTGATCCGTCGATGAGCGCAATTCCACACCGCTTGGACAATGTGTGAACAATTGTCTTCCTTATCGCAAGAGAAAGCAAATGGGAGGAAATACGGGTGAATGATGACAATTTTTTTTAAATATGTCTTTCGCATACACCCCCTCCCCCAGAACAAAATAAAACTCGGGGAAAGCGTGAAGAGGATATGGTTTGCATATATCCGCGTCTATAATCTTAATCAGCCGAATAAAATATCGAGTTCGTGCATGTTATCGTGGAAGAATGAACAAACAAAAAAACCCACAAACAAATTTAATTTGTATTACATTGTTTCGGGATTTGATTATGATAGTTTGCCCCTGCATTTATTTTGATTATTTGCATTACATTCAACTGATTTAAGTTCTTAATTATATATATATGTATTTTCTTTTTATATCAATTGTCACATTTTATGTTAATCAATTATATTATATACTTGTATTGTTATTTGAATATGTTGATTTTGATTTCTCTTTAATAAATGCAGAAAACATCTCCTAAAAAAAATTAAAACAAATTATAGATAAGCAACGAGATTGTTTTCTTTCTGAAATGCCTTGGTTTCGGTATTTGAATCGCATGGTTCATATCCTAAAACGAATACCTGCATTATTATGTCGATAATAATTTGGTCTGCGGTCGGAATTCGTCATGCATGCTTGGGCCTGATAGTGACAAATAATAGTACAGTTCTAGTCGAACCGAATTTTTGTAACTGAAACGTGAACGATTGATTTTAAAAAAATTTATTTTCTCTTTATACATTCACGTGTTTTGGGCGAATATTTTTACAAATGCATTATTTATTGGATACTAATTTTCCACGATTCTTAAAGGGATAGTACAATTTAGTTTAGAGGTAAACTAAATTGTACTATCCCTTTAAGAATCGTGGAAAATTAGTATTATACGCGGGCAAAATAATTCAATAATTTCAGCAACATCAACGTAAATTCATCATGCAGAAATGGTTCAATATCGAAAGCAAACCTATATGCGTGGAATATTCAACAATAATTAGGTTCATACATGAAACACGTACGTCAATATATTATGTGACAGTCATTTTATACTGAGGAATGGTAAGTAGGCTAACTCGAATACATAGTTACGATGATAATACACCGTGGTGACCGTGCACAATTATGTCGGTAAGTATGGTAATCAATATATGTGTATTGAACAATTAGCCTTTATTGTACTTGGTATACACGCATCTTACTCGATGGAATATAATACGTTTTCGTTCACGTATCATATATTACAAAGCCATCATCAAAACAGAGTTGTTGTTATTATAAAACCTGGTATTACTATAATACAGACAGGCGCACGCCCATCCTTACAAACAATATATCGATGTAGGCATTTCCTCCGCAGAAAGAATGTAATGTAAATTATAATCATGTTGGCTATTTAGAATAATCAACAACATAATGGAAAATATGATTATCCCTGGATTGATACAAATTATATCAGTATCGTGAAGAAAAGAATGTATGGAAACAAATGCATACGCATACTGACAGAAAACGCACACAAACACTCACATACTCAAATACATTATTATCCGAGTAACATACGTAGTAGACACACTATACATACATAGTTATGTATACCCACGTAGAAACACACAAACAAAATACCACACACATACAGCACGCACATGCTCATACCATGGACACTACGTTCATATGAACGCAAGCTCTCGTACGCAAACACACGCGCAAACAAACCAACTCACAAACAAACACACACACACACACACACACACACACACACACACACACACACACAGCCCAGTAACAGACTTTAACCTGCGCATGGACACAATATCATTATTAATGACGCAATAAATAGCCTTGAGGTTCCCCGGCTCGTTATATTATTTTCGGTTCCGCATTCCTCGTAAACCTTTCCCGACCACACCATTTAAAATTCGTTTGAGACTTTGTTTGGGTTTTTTTTCTTCAAAGAGAATGATTATATTATAACCCCAATGCGTAGGCTATATACAGCCGATGGGGCGGACAAGGGGTACCCAACACACCCCTGGCAATATTGCCCCACCCCCACGTATTCTATCAGGATATTTGTATCAAACATTTGAAATGGTGTTTATTAGGGATCTTTTAAGTTTGTTGGCATGTGCAGAAAGTGATGAATGGTTGGTATAATAATGTAGCTGTGTGATCTGATGGATTCTCTGAGCATTGTGTGAAGATTTCTCGTTAAATGGATGTTATATGTCCGAGATGACCGAGTAATGAGCGAAAAGAAAAGTGATACTCCCTCATTGCACTGACTTTGTACACAGTTATGACCATGGAGCATATACGTACAGAAGAACACTTCAATCGTAAATATCTTTCCAACGAAAAGGATATTCGGAAAAAACACAAATTGTTCCATGCTTCTATTGGTAATACGAATACAACAGGGTATGAAAGAACCAATATATTTATGATGAAGTTGTGTGAACCTTGGGCAATTTTACTAGATCCCTTTACAAAATCTGAGTTTCCGATTTTGGCACAGTTTCCATCCTATCGCCCCGCGCGCTTTAATCATCCACAGTCATGCCCACCCCCTCCCCCAACCCCTCCGTCCTGGCCGGGATGACTATGGTTGCGACTACGTATTGCATTTCAGCAAATAGAATTATCCTTGGAGGAGAGAAAACATACACCATAACTTGACTATATTTCACATTTTCTCTGTTCCACCCCCTCTTTTTTTATAGGGGGGGGGGGGGGGGGTATAATCACGAAGGTTTCTAGGCCCTATCGCTTCCAGTTGCGATAAACAAAATTATGTTTTACATGACAAAATTATGTTTTTCATGACATAATTTGTTATCATTAGTAATAACTATAGCATACCTGAACAATGAACAAAATCTCAATCATGACTGTTATTGTTTAGGATGTGATTTTAATTTTGAGGATGCTATTGTTTACATATACATATCCTGCTACTCTGAAACATAATCATGATTATTCGCCGTGTTTGATTATTCAATGTATAACTATAGTTATGTCGGCAAATAATGTATATGAAGAGAACCGCGTGTCTGCCACGAACCAATAAACTATGTGCATGTGTTTTCAGAGAATAATCGAGGTATAAATAAATCAATCGATAAAAATAAATACACTTCAACGTGACCAACGCAACCACTACAATAACAACAACAAAACCCGGAATTTCGTAATCGGACTCCGATTTCCTAAATAAAGTTGTCCGCGAATAATAAGCACGCAAGGCCAGAGGCGTAGCGTGTGGGGGTGGGGGCATTGGGGTACGTGCCCCCGTCATGTCATTACGCACAATAAATATAGAGAAAATAATTATATGCGATCCTCATAATTAAATTATGAGAAATCTCACTTTATTAAGACACTATCTATGATTTTTATACAATTAAAATATTAAATAACGTGTAGTTTAATATATGACTTGTGTGTGCGCTATGCAACGGTGAGTTTCAAGTTGTTTTAAAGTTGGTATGTGCGTGCGTGAGTGTAAATGTGGTAGGGTCGTGTGTACGTCTATAATAAAGTAAGCATTTTTATGTCGCGTTATTTGAGCTTTCTCTCTTAAAAAGAAAAAAAAGAAGAGAGGCTCTGAGTTTATGTTAAAGCCAAATTACAGTAATTTGGAAACGCCCCGCACACACAATAAATAAAATTATCGGGCTTGTCGACCCGATCTCCAGCCCAGCGGAGCCGCGCGAGCGGACGGTGAATTTAGGCCAAATCTCACTGGCATGCTGACGACGTGAATTGAATGTCCACCGATATTTCGGCATTTTAATAAAGATACTAAGGTTCGGATTTTACCACACAAGCCCTTTTTTATACTCATTCAACAATATTGATCAATTCGTTTGGCCAATAGATGTTTGTGGTAACTTTCCCAATACTGTTATTTGGCTTTAGGCGAAATATTGTATTTCTTGGCAAAATTATGAAACGATTAAATCATTAATGCGTGCAGCCAAATGAACAGAACAAAGAACCATTGTTATTTCAGTCACTCAATCCCCATAAAGCGGCATGAATACCGCACCTTCGGTTCTGAGAGCTAGCCCCCACCTCGTCATCTTCTGACACGAAACACTACTCTCATTGTGCTATACCAATTTATTTTTTATTTTTTGTTGCCAAAGGAGTCGTAAAAATAAATCCCATCGCGAGACAGACTCGAGTATTGAGCGAGAGAAAACAAACATGGGTGTAAAACCATCAGCTCTTTCCCCAGCCTGGAGCGTAGCGGGAGCCTGGGCGTATGGCAAGCCGTTTTAACATTTATTCCTATTTCTTGATATCAAGAATTGAATTCTTGATATCAAGAATTCGACTTCTTGATATCAAGAATTCATTTCTTGATATCAAGAATTCATTTCTTGATATCAAGAATTACCATTGCTTTACAACAGAAAATCATTTCTTGATATCAAGAATTCATTTCTTGATATCAAGAAATCAATTCTTGATATCAAGAATTCATTTCTTGATATCAAGAAATCAATTCTTGATATCAAGAATTCATTTCTTGATATCAAGAATTCAATTCTTGATATCAAAAAATAGAATTCATGATATCAAGAATTCAATTCGTATTTCGAACGCAAGACTATTGCAATAATTATTTTGATATCGAGCGCAAAAGTAATGCAAAAAATCACAATTGATTTCGAGCGCAAAAGTAATGCAGAAATCCATTCTGATTTCGTGCTCAAAAGTTGTGCTAAATTCATTGTGATTCGATTTCGAACGCAAAAGTTGTGCACGAATGAATCCTGCCTGAGTGGTGCGGTGTCGAAAGTCAATGTATCGCGAAAATTCAACTAATGCAAGAATTCATGTTGCCAGTTTGCAGTGCATTTACTGTCTATGTGATATTCCTTGTAGAAAATTTTCATTTCATACTGTTTGAACATATGTTTTTTAGACCATTGATTAATGTTACATTGCAAATGTTGGATGTGATTTTCCAGTTTAATTACTTGTTATAAAACACGCGTCTTTCAAAAACGTCAAACGGCAACATATCAAGAAATCATTTCGTGATATGTTGCCAATAGACAATGCGCAAACCTGTAGCAAAGATTACCCCGTGTGTAATAATATATTCACGTTTTTACTGCGCAATTTATTTCAAAATATTTTTTATCACGTCAGTTAAAATAATACTGTCCGATCTGATCATTTTCAGCAAAAAGACATCTAAATTGACTTACAAAACACGCATTGTAAAAATGATAAATTGGCAACATATCAAGAATTCATGCGGAACTAATGAATTTGTGATATGTTGCCAAATTGTGCATTTACAATGCGTATTTTGTAAGTCTTTTTAGGAGTTATTTTGCTTTAAAAATATCACATCTGACGTTACTATTTCAACTAAAATACAAGTATATTTTACAATTGATCATTCAGAAAAACACGTGGACATATTTATTGCACAAGGGACAATCTTTACAACAGGTTTACGCAACGTTTATTGGCAACATATCACGAAATGATAAAAACGCACGTGGCCGATATTTGGGCTCAGACTGCAGCAGTTATGTTTACTTAGGCTCTAGGGCGGTGTGTACACAGCTCTATGGTGTGTGTTCACAAAGCACGTCCTGAATCTGGACTAGAGACTGCGGCAGTTTTGTGAATAGGCTCTAGCGCGAGTCGTATAGGGCGGTGTGTACATGGTGTGTGTTCACAAAGCACTTCCTGAATCTGGACTAGACACCGCACCGCTCAGGAGGAAATCGTGCAATACTTTTGCGTTCGAAATCAGAATGTAATCCTGCTCAAATCTTGCGTTCGAAATCAGAATGAATAACTGCACAACTCTCGCGTTCGAATTCAACTGTGAATTTATCCACTACTTTTGAGCTCGATATCCAAATGAATTCTTGATATCAAGTATTGATTTCTTGATATCAAGAAATCGAATTCTTGATATCAAAAAATAAATTCTTGATATCAAGAAATGAATTCTTGATATCAAGAATCGAATTCTTGATATCAAGAATTCGAATTCTTGATATCAAGAAATGAATTCTTGATATCAAGAAATCGAATTCTTGATATCACGAAATGAATTCTTGATATCAAGAAATCGAATTCTTGATATCAAGAATTGAATTCTTGATATCAAGATTTACCATTGGTTAACAACAGAAAATTATTTCTTGATATCAAGAATTCGAATTCTTGATATCAAGAATTCGAATTCTTGATATCAAGAAATGAATTCTTGATATCAAGAATTGAATTCTTGATATCAAGAAATGAATTCTTGATATCAAGAATTGATTTCTTGATATCAAGAAATGAATTCTTGATATCAAGAAATGATTTTCTGTTGTAAAGCAATGGTAATTCTTGATATCAATAATTGAATTCTTGATATCAAGAAATGAATTCTTGATATCAAGAAGTCGAATTCTTGATATCAAGAATTGAATTCTTGATATCAAGAAATAGGAATAAATGTTAAAACGGCTTGCCATATGGGCGATCGAAAGTGTAATGTACGACAGCCGTTCTTCGCCTGTACAGTGACGCTGCTTGTCTTTTATTATCATTCTCAAACCCCACCCGCGGCGCATGTAATTACGATCTCTTTCACCCCCCCCCCCCCCCCCCCCCCCCTCGTATTATACGCACTCTCTATCAGTCCCTCGACCCGATTGTTTCACGTAGTTTTCCCTTGTCTCCAAACTTCCGCCAGCATAGAAAGACATTTACACGGCATGGTATATACGCGGCCCCCTACCCCCTCTTGTTATCACTCGTCTCTCCCAATTACTGTATGTCCCTCCCCACCAGTACCGCACCCCGCGCCGCTACCCCACACCGCGCCCTGGCCGCGTACGCGCCCTGGCCCACAGTGCCGCATAGCGACACACAGTGTGTCAGATACCGTACAAACGTAGCAGCGGTGTAGTGGCGTGGTGTGTAGATTCGCGCCAAGGGCGCAGCACGGCGTCCATTGCCACGCACTGCTGCATGCCTTGCATGCGGCCTCGGATTTCATGGGTTCGAACTCAGTGCGCCACGTGCACGTACGTATCGCTTTGAATAAAAAAGGGAGATAATTATTATACATTGTCCCATTTACAATATTATGTACATATTATATACATTATTATCACCGCGCAAATAAACGCTACGGTATAGTAACTGAATAATGCTAACGACATACAATGTACATGTAATGTTCCATTTACATAAAACGTTTTTATTTTCTCAATGAACAACAACGTACATTGAATATTATTATTCCATAGTTTAACACCAAACTAACAGTACTAATCATGTATTACCAAAGTGCTTATTAGGATGCTTGACTGATGTTACACGTATACGAACACCTGAATCGTCATCAAACTTACTTATTGTCCCATAATATTACAGTGCGATAAATTATAAATGCGATGCCGAAGTAAATGAATGAATGTGTCACCGATAATGTCCTTAAACTAAAAGCAAAAAACAAACAAACATATTTTGACCGCCAGTTGTATAAAATTAGTAATGAGTGTGCTTGAAGTTTTATTATAAAAATGTAGAGACGTAATCATGAGATAATATTTAGTAAATATCAATACTTGATATAATCATACAACAAACACAGTGTATTGATGATACCCATTGATTAACTGTATAGTGTTATTACACAGACGCGAACAATGTGCATGTACAGTCATGTAATAACTACAAATAAAATCCATGATTGTAAGTGTCGAATTGAGGCTCGTTAGTTAAAAATGCAGGATTCATTTATTATGCACGTTCCGTTAAATCCTCAAATTCATCCCGAATCACTAGCAGCTTTCACTATTCTTGTACATTGTTGTTTTGTTTGAATCATGGGAACATGACAAAATGGGTTTCGATTTTGTTCCGGAATGCTTTTCGATTTATAGTCAAAATCAATACTAGGCAGTACAATGTACAAGGCCCCGTTGCAGAAAGATATACAATCGATTGTAAGTTACAATCAATTGTATAAGTCAGAAAATTTGCGCGTTTTAACCTATGGTTTTAACCAATGAGATGTGCGCATTCAGAACACATGATCTGACTTACATTTACATTGTAACTTACAATCGATTGTATCTCTTTCTGCATCGGGGCCCAGGTGATACAATCTGACATAACATCGGCATTTTTACAGAGTTGTAACAGTAAAACTATCACAAATACTTTAGAAGAATCTTACAATAAATTAATTGAAGTCTCAAATACGTGTATCACTTTTGAAAACTGTGTGGAGTTTATATAATGGATCACTTTTATCAATAAAATCATGCAATATCGATGTGCGTGCTCATTAACTATTATTTAATCTCTAATAACGTTGAAGATGATACACGTATCTTAGCAGCAGTGTTTATTTATTGTGCATGCAGTTGGTCAGTAATGAGATGTCAATAATTAATGGCATTAATAATTCCAGTTTATTAATAATTATCTGATTAGAATGTTATGGCCTTTTATTGTATTGCGTACCATCTATATTTACGATAAGCGTTTATTTTTGTATGTTGTCTGTATTACGTAATAATTAATGCATGTAGAATACTTATTGGAATTGAATGCATGCAAACCCAACATAAAAAAAACACTGATGTGTGACGGATTTGCAACGTTAGGTTCATAAGTCCTATTTAAAGAGATAGTTGAGTTTGGGGATAGAGAGTACAGTTTTGTTCCAACTGAATTTTAGTAACCGAAACCTGCACCATTACATTACAAACTAATACTAATACGGTAGTTTTTACTCCACCATGCTCGTAAGGTATACAAAACGACTAAGAAAAAAGCCTGTTATCATTAAAAAAAAGAGCCGTTAAAACTCAAAATGGCGCTCTCTAAAAATTCATTGGATTCAACCATTTTTTATTTAAAAAAAATGTGTATGTGAAAGAGAGATCATCAACAAAAAATTACTATTTAAAAACATCTTTTGTAAATTCTTGAAAAGTGTAAGCATTTTTTTTTCAACGGCTGGTTCAAAATTATTGAATTATTATGGGACCCCACAATAATTACAAATGGTTATATTTATGGATAGTTCAGCCGTCTCTGAACCGATTTTGATCAAATTAAATTTATTCTGTCATTAAAATTGTATGCTCTTTCAAATTTGACACTCAGTTTTTCATTACCTCACAACAAAAATATTTTGTGCAGCGCCCTGTACATGTATACCAAAACTCAACTATCCCTTTAAATTCCTCTCATAATATTTACGTAACATTTTATTGCATAATACTTTATCCTATATGCAGCGATTATATATTACGCTTAAATAATTATATTTTCTCCAGATCCCGATTCCCAACTTTTTATTGCAGTTGTAATTTAGTTTAGAGAGCGCGTTTTTTTTTCACTTCCCTATTTTCGGCGAGGCCAAACTACGAAAACGTATATATATATATTATCGAAGCCAATGCTGCATCATGTTTATAGGGAACACGACATTTTGTGTGCTAGCCAGCCAGTCTCGTTTTATATTTGAATAACGTAATTCTACAAACCGTGTACATGTATTAGACATTTCTGCTTGAATAAACCCCGTTTATCGTATACAATACCAGTACGAAAAATATATAATTGATATTTGTGTTTTTTGTCAGAAACGAAAATGAATTTAATTGAATTTAATTTAATTAAATGTTCATCGTATTAAATTGTTAATTGATTATATTGTATAGACGTGCAGATAATGTTGCGATGCTATACATTATTATATGGCGTGTAAAATTAAAGTCATATTATACAGTTTTGATTCAGAGGGCGCTTCAAGAAATATTATTTCGTGAGGTAATGAGAACAAGGAGTAAAATTTGATAAAGCATGCATACAATATTAAAGACGGAACAAACTTTGTTTGAATAAAATCGGTTCAGAAACAGCTGAAATATATTACTATATAAATATATCCGTTTGGAATAAATGTGGAGCCCACATTTATTATTTTTAATTACTAAAAATTAAGAACTGTACCATCCCTTTAACGTGTATTTATTGAAAACCCGCATGTATGAAACCTAATAATACCGCACGCATTTATTATTCTTTGATAATTTGTACCAGCTATAATATATGTATCATTATAAATACATGTATATATCGAAGTGAGACAACGCATCATGAGCGAGAAAGCGTTCAAGTATTTCCTTTTATCTACCAATCAATC
>JBAMJV010009319.1:0-5000 GCA_037951105.1 Echinarachnius parma
TACTTCCGTACAAATACTGTCTGAAATGCTTGAGGAAGACAACAACTGCCAAGAGTTCGCGTCTTGTTACACAGTAGTTTCTTTCGGGTTTGGATAGAGCTCTGCTGGCATATGCGATGACTCGCTCCTTCCCTCCTACTTCTTGAGAGAGTACCGCACCAATGCCCACGTTGCTCGCATCAGTGTCTAGTATGTATGACTTCTCTGGGTCTGGGTATGCCAGGACTGGTGCCGTCATGAGACGTTTCTTCAACTCGGAGAAAGCACAGTCACACGCGCTAGTCCACTTGAATTCCCTGCTCTTTTCGGTGAGCTGGTGAAGAGGACGTGCAATGTTGGCAAAACCACCAATGAAGCGCCTGTAGTATGACGCTAATCCCAGGAAGCTTTGGACTTCTTTAACAGAAGTTGGGACTGGCCAATCTTCTACTACTTGGATCTTTTCAGGATCAGTAGAGATGCCATCGGGTGACACTATGTGGCCAAGATACAAGACACTCCTTTTGAAGAGATGGCACTTTCTGGGTTTCAGCTTCAACCCGGCATCCCGGAGGCGCTGAAAAACTGTCTCTAGTCTTGCCAGCTCTTCATCTACCGTCTTCGCAAACACGATCACATCGTAGAGGTACACTAGTAGAATTCTCCAGTGCAACCCTGCAAGAACACGCTCCATAAGACGTTCGAATGTCGACGGCGCGTTACAGAGCCCGAAGGGCATGACCCGCCAGGAGTAGAGGCCCCCACGGACCACAAATGCCGACTTCTGCTGGGCATCCTCATCTAGCTCGACCTGCCAATATCCCGATGCGAGGTCTAGCGTCGAGAACCATTCTGATCCAGCAAGGGTGTCCAGTGTTTCATCAATACGGGGTATCGGAAATGCATCTTTCACTGTCACGTTGTTGAGTCGCCTATAGTCAATGCAAAATCTTTTCGATCCGTCCTTTTTGCGAACTAACACGACGTTTGAAGCCCACGGGCTTTCTGTTGGCACTATGCTTCCAGCTTGAAGCATGTCTTGTACCTGGGAGTCAATCTCTTGCTGTTCCTTCGGTGGGAATCTTCTTGGTCTCTCTTTTATCGGCGACGCATTCCCCGTGTTGATGCCATGTCGAACCATGTTGGTCCGGCCAATATCTGTGTCGGATTTCGCAAATACGTCTTGGTTCTTGCGTAGAAGTTGGGCAATGTTGTGGTGAAAGCTGATGGGTACCTCTGTCTTGCTCCGCTCGAACAAATCAACCAAATGTGGAGGGACATCACCCGTATCTTCATCGTTGAATGTGAGACTAGGCATGTCTTCAACATCAGCCTTTTTCACCGGGGTAAAGTACCCTGCCATCGTACCTCGCTTGATAGTGCAATCCCTGTCTCCGGGGTTGAACACTCGAATAGGTACTGTGTTGTCTGTAGATTCTGCCAAAATTCGTGCAACCATCACCCCTTTTCTTCCTACTTCATTTTCCTCTGCAGGTTCTAGGATCCCGAGACCCGCTTCACTAGGATTCCCCTTGATCAATCCTGGGATCAATGCTTCATGACCCGGTGGAATCTTAGTAGTCTCCTCTACCACCACCCTGAAGCATAATCCTTCTCCCAGCTTGTCACTGCATTTGATTTTCTCTCCGTTCAAGTCCAGTTGCATTTGCTGTAGATCGATCTTCGCTTGTGTTGCTATCAGAAAATCCATTCCAAGGATCCCTTCTGCTGAGCCAGTATTACCAAATACGACTCGAGTTGAACAAACCGTTCTGCCAACTTTCAAGTCTAGCCAGGAGCTGCCCATTGTCTCCATGCTGCTTCCATCAGCATTACAAACGTTTGTTCCATACCCTGTCAATTCTGGCTTTTTCTCGTTGGGAATTCGGTGGTATACTGTGGTAGAAAGAATCGTATCTGTTGCTCCCGTATCTACTAAAAGCATGGTCTTGATTCCCCTAATCTCAACTTCAACGTAAAGTCCACTCTGGGCACATCCCATAGACACATGATGTCTTTCCTGATCAGGTCGTCCTCTGTGGTTGCTCTCTACTGTTGGTCCTTTCCGGTTTTGCCCTTGTTTTCTCGTGGCCTTCCCTCGGGCTGCAGAGTCGGCTCGTGCTCGTTTCCCGACGGATCTTGTTCTTTCTTCTGAGGGCAATTCCGAGCGATATGTCCCCTTTCGCCGCAATTGTAGCACTTCGGACCTTGATCACGTGCTCGGTTTTTCCCCATTTCTACCTTGTTGCCACGTTCTTCAAGTTTGAGCTTCATCTCTCTTAACTCCTTCCATATTTCGGTGAGAGGTGACTGCTGCTCCTCTGTTGATCTGGCTAGTTTGCGGTGGATCCTGCTCCTTCCACTACGTTGGTCTTCAAGGCGGAAAAAGTTGTCCGTGGTCATAGCAGCTTGTATTGCCTCGTCCATCGTGGTTGGCTTCGATCTGAAGATGCCCTCTCTGATTTCCTGCTCCTCGATTGATTCTGCAAAGTGTGTACGCGCCAAACGATCGCGTGCCTCTTCTGGTAGTTCTGGGTATGCTAATTCAGACAATTCTCGAACAGCCTGACCCAACTCCTGAAGAGTCTCCTGAGGTCCTTGCCGCCTTGAACGCAATTCGAGGAGGTAGTTTTCAGCCATCTGCCCTGGGCCGAACCTTTTCTCGAGTAGATGAACAAGTTCCTGGTACGTGATCTTTGAAAGTTGTCTCTGGCTCCCCATGATTTTGATTGCTGCTCCCCTAAGGCTAGCAGCAAGGAAAACCTTGGCCTCGTCGTCGTTCCAACCGTTCGCCAACTTGCATGCCCTGAAGTGCTGGATGTAGTCGATCCATGGATTCTTCCCGTCGAACTTATCTGGCACGATGCTGGGTCGGGAAACATGCGTCATTCCCGATTCTGCTTCTCCATTCCCTCCTCGAAGAATCCGTGTTTGAGAAAATCCATGACTCAATTCCTGTCTTGTCATCTTTGGTTCTTTTCTCACATACTCCTGTTCCCACGCACTTTCTTCTCGACCAACCCTTGTAGCTGATTCTCGGGGCCACTTGTATCCACTTGTTTCTCTTTGCAAGTGTTGCCTTGACGTTGATGTACCTTGGGGTTGTGCCTCTCCATACATCCTGCTTGGAAACTCAGCATTATCCATCTCTCCACTCTTTCCAAATGTTTGGGCAGGCGGCTCCAAACTCATTGGAGATGGTACTTCGAACTTTTCCCAATCAGCCGCTTCTTCGTCCCTCCGTCCATGTGTTGCAGTAGCTGATTGCAATTTCAACCGAAGGAGCCGATTTTGCTCTATCAACAGCCTGTTCTGTACTTCGGAGTGTTTGAGGTACTCATGACTCTCCTGCAGTTCAGCTGCCAGATTTCCTAGCTCCTCATCCAAAGGCAGACTAGTTGCCATACTGGTGCAGGCACACAGTGATACAACAGCTCTCAATTGTGTGCTGTGTAGCTAGGCAAATGTGTTGTGTGTAGGTGCTACGCTGGTCCAAACACGAGGAGTATAGGCGCTATACGTCCCCTATACGTAGTTGAAAGCATGTGCAGTATAGGCGTTATGTAGGTGAAACATGTGGAGCCTATATATGTGATACGTTGGTAGGTGAAGGCGTCTTGACGTAGGCACACTGTCTGGTAGGTGTAGGCGTATAGATGAACTAGTAGATGGACTAGTAGGTGTAGGCGCAGGTAACCTTGTAGGTGTAGGCGTAGGCGTAGGTGTAGGCGTAGGAGTAGGCGTAGGCGTAGGCGAAGGCGTAGGCGTAGGTGTAGGCGTAGGTGTAGGCGTAGGCGTAGGTGTAGGCGTAGGTGTAGATTGCATGTGTAGGCCTAGGCGAACTTCTTTTCACAGTAATCACGAAATGTTGCTTCCTGCTTCAGCATGTCCATGCCGCACGCTGCCACCAATGTAACGAGCTTGTTTCCCCCGGGGTCCCTTCTTCATTTACCGAGCGGCCTTTTTGGTTTATGAGGCCCCGAAACACAGCATCAGCCACCGAGTTCTCACGGACAGTGAAGCACCACTCATTCACGCTACTCTAATAATAACGAAACATGTACAAATTATCATATCAGGTGTACTTGCCTTTATTTCTTCAAACTACACACGGTCATTCATGCCGTCTTCCACCTATCCCTCTCCTTTCCGTCCTTCTTTCCTCCTCCCCAAAACGTACGTCCTACTCTCGTTACGTCCAAATCACAACTCCTTCCCCGATCTATCTAACTCTGCCTCCCTCCGCCCTCTACGACCAACCCATTCCGTTACAATATTTTGAAATCACATTTTACAACTATGAAAGTAGAAATGGAATGATTCTCATTTCACATGTTTTATTCAATGAACTTTCAAATGGAATTAAAGCTCGCAGACTATTCCTGCACGCTAACTGACACAATAAAAAACTGCTGCATGCTCGCAATTTCAGCATAGTAGATCTCCTATTAAGGTTGCCGCTAGCTAGGTGCAAGCTAGCTGCTAGCTTACGACACATAAATATTTCTGTATGGGAGTTTTCAGCAGTATTTTTCTTTATTTTCTTTAACTTTTTTTTCTTCTTTAAATTCTGTAACTTTTAGATCTGTGCCTGACTCACAGAGACCAATGGCTCTAGGAGTGAACTCAATATTGAACAAACTACTTGGTGAGTAGACGTCGTAGATACTCAAGTGACAGTCTCTAGAGTCTAGACTATAGTGCAGTTATGTATTATTGTCGGATTGGTTATTAAACTTGAATTAAACTAAGATCTACACTAGCTTACTAGATCTAGTAATCAGTAATGGCTAGGCTAGATAAAATTCATTATAATGCCAGACTCACAGAGACCCATGGCTCTGCGTGTGAATTCAATATTGAACAAACTACTTGGTGAGTACGTATGCACATGACATGAAATATTTGAATTAATAAAATGACAGCTAAAATTGTTATTCTCTTCTTTTTTTCAATATAGTGTGATATAAAACTAAGTTACAATGCTGTGTAAATACATGCTTATGAATAAATGAGTTATA
>JBAMJV010009319.1:7500-113344 GCA_037951105.1 Echinarachnius parma
AATAAAAACAACAATATGTAGGTGAGAGTCAGGACTGTTTGACTAATCAAACTAGGCAGGATTGGTTGGATTTCTGTGGATTCTTGTGGAATGCATATTTTCCATAGAAACATGGACCAATTTTGTATCAAAATTAAAGATCAGTCTTTATTATATGCTCCTATTAAAATAGAGATAGAAATCATGTATTTGTTCTTTGTAGAGCAAGTCAAATCCTAAAAGAGAAATGCTTAATTTAAGGAGCCTTTGTGTGCTAATTCCCATTTGTACCAATTTATGCTAGTCTTATATAGACCCATTTCTTGTGGACATGTTCGAAAAAATGCAACATGTTGTTTTTGTGACATTGTGTAGTACAGAGAAGAATTTTGCTTTTGCTTCTGAATTCAAAAATTTGTTATCAGTAAAACTGAAGTGTTGTTTAATAGTCTGTTTCTATCTTTGTATTTTTGTAGTCACTTAATTATACATCAGGGCTCGAAAATAGCATAGGCCGCTAAAAATTTGCTTTGGGCCACCAAATTTTATTGATCCTAAATTCTACTGGCCCGATCGGGCAAGCAAATGTAACATAATTTGTTATGTTTTTCTTGTTTTGGGGCCACCAGATTTAGGTTTGGGGCTACTAGAAGTTGAACAATCTTGTTTTTACTTGCCCTACTGGGCCACAACACCAAGAAGGTTAATTTCTAGCATTGTATACATGCCATAAGCGTAAACAGATTAGTGAACGTATATTCTCTGGAAAAACTGATGGAAAACGTGGCATTGTCAACTGTTTGCTGAGTACTGTACGTAGTTGCTGAGGATATTTGTTGAAACACTTTCAGGGGTCTTGCGTAATAATGATCTGTTTCCATGAGATACAAAAGAAAAAGAGCGTTTTTTGACAACTTCCACATATATGGGTAGTGGAAGTTCATCGGGATGGTATTACATTTTTCTCATGTGCAAACAAACTAATAAACAAAGGTAATTAATTTGTACATATCGAAGCACCACCTTGGATACATTCAAGTAGTTAGGAGGTGCCCCATATAAGGCTCTGTCTGAGCGCAAAGCATGAGTATGATAATACGTCAATGGCAGTCTGTACTCAACTCATAACTGGAAGACGAAGAAGAATTAAACTGTCTAATGGATGGGGTAGGCAATTGCATGTGCAGTGTTTGTGCACAGTAGATGAGAAAATGATGGGGGGGGGGGGGTCAAATTGTGTGGAGCAACATTAACATAAACATATATATTATTATACAAGAACATCCACTACATGTGTATATTATATTTATATATTTTTATACAGGCAGACTTGAAAAGTAGCCAATCAATAGTATCATGTGATCGGGGGGGGGGGGGGGGGGGGGGGAGGGCAAGAGGGAAGAGGGCTCCCACTAAGAGAGGGGGAGGGGGGGAGGGGGTGGGCGGGGGACCATATGCCACTACCAAGGGTTGGTCTGTTCATTATACTATGTTCTTCCTGGATAGGCAGGTGCTGTGAAAATACATGTCTATACAAAAATTAATTGATATTTTTTGGTAAGAATGAGGAAGAAAACAAATTAAAAATCTAATTTGTATATTTTTTCACATTGGACTTGATAATTATGTGTTATTTTGTATGTGACTGTATGCTAATTATCTTACAAATGTATGACAATCCTTAAATAGCCATTGTTGAGTTTCATTGGTTTGTGATATATTTCATGTCATGGTGGTTTTTGTTGTGTGTTTTTTTTGTGAACTTTTGTTCTGTCAATTATGTGATGTCACTTTCAAGATTTCATTATATTTGTAAACAAAAATATTGTACATGTATATATTTTACATAGCTTGAAGGAATTGCTGTTTAAAGGGGAATTCCACCCCAGAAAGTGGATGTTTGCTACGAAAGAGGCCGGTGAATGAGAAGAATCACATGAGGGAAAATTCAGAGCAAAAACGGTTGAGTAACAAAAATGTTATTACGGTTTAAACTTTGTTCCAGTTTGTGTGTATCGTTCCCAATTTGTAATGATCGTGACGTCATTTGCGAGCTGCTGCCATTTTTAAAAATGCAAAGTTTCTTAGTAATGACGAAGCAATTTTATGAGCTTAAACGTACCAATACTCAACTATCCCTTTAAACATTGCCAATCTACTAGTACTTGGCCCACCTATTTTCCCGCCTAACAGAATTTGTGCAAACAAGCAAAAGAAATTATTTTGGGGTAAGTATTTAGGAATCTACAGGACAAATACATTGACATGAATTTTCTTGTACAAAGCTATACCTATGGTGAGTTGCTCACCAATGGTGTTGCAATATAGGCGGACATTTTGAAAGGATATTTTGAAAGAATATTATTATTATTTGAAAGGATTGCTCATTTCTACGTGATGTCCAAATAGACATAACTATCGGGTTTCTTGTCTGATTTGATCAAAGTTTTCTCATTCTCCTTTAATATTCTGTTAGACAATAACTATGAATATATGGCGTGGAATTCCCTTTAGACAGCAAAGCCCCAAAATGATATCGCAGGCCCTACTAATGTAATGATCACTTCTTTATGGGTGCTTAGATATTTATGTAATATACGACATTGTATGAACTGTACAGGCTGATCGAATTGTCATATGCATTATAATTCATAACGTGTGTGCTTTTTTGTTGATATGTTTTAGAATACTCTGCTGCTGACTTTTGTTTACTGTCCCTTAATTTTCCTTAATTGTGACACATGAATTATTGTGACACGTGTGTATGCATTTTGTTATATATATATATTGAATTAATGCACCGTACATGTACATGTATAAACAGTATGTGGACTGACCATTCATGTTTTGAAGCACACACACGTACACACTATTTTGAATATTGAATGTTTAGTTTGAAGATATATTCATGCAATTTTTGTAACTTAGACATAACATGCAGACATCTGTGCATGGACGTCATAACGTTTTTTAATGTTTGTTGTTTTGGGAAGTAGATTTTGTGTGGAAAAAAACTAACCAAATGATATGCCCTCCATTAGCCTATACGCCCAGGGAGTCCTCTCTCCATTGACAATGGGTATCATCGCACGACCAATGACTATTTAAAAGTCCCCTTATCAAGAAATCGTGAGAAAACATAAAAGACACTTAACCCGTTGAGGACTGGTCCCGAAATATTTCGGGCTTGAGTCTATGGAGAATGCGTGTTTATACCAAAATCAATTCGTCCTCAACGGTGTTAACAATTATTATTACTATCCTTAACAAGTATAATCGTTACTATTTGCCACCCTAAATAATTTTCGACACCCCCGAGCAACTCAGAGCAAGTAATCATGATTCTGGCAGTCCTATACAAGAAAAAATGTATTATGTATTTCTTACACACTATAAGCATCGAGTCCTAGCCGACGATTCGCACATTTCTCCTGGTTCATTTTGGCCTTTTTGGAGTATTTTTTTTATTTTGGGAGGGGGGGGGGGGGTGCTGACAACGTACCTTAAACATCTTTATAAGGTCTTGTCTTGATAATAGGACCCTTTCCTTTCATGTTAGACCTGCTATTCTCTTTACGTATCGTTAAAAAAAAGGGACCCTTTTTTTGTTGTTTGCTCGCTCATGATACCCCCCCCCCCCCCAAAACCTGTCTATGGAGAGCAGACAAACCGGGATCCTTTGTCCTGAACCCTTGTTTGTCACAAGTTTGCTGTATTTAAATTGCAAGTTTCTTTGTTTAGTATTGTTTAGTATTTTCAACTAAGTTTGCTTTTTAATCCCATTTGATCTGTCACAGAGATTTAAAAGTGATTTTATTCTGAACCCATTTACATATGGGGATATAGTGTGTTTATATGAAGGATATTTTTTTATCTCGTTTCACATTGGCTGTGTGTATGCATAATTTGGGTTTATATTTCATGACTATGTTCGCGGAGTTTATAAAAAAGGGTAACAAATTGTATAAAAATGTTCGCGAAATGTGAACATTTCTCTATTGCAAATGTGCATGTACAATGTAATATACAAACAAAGAAAGAACATATGCCAGTCTGCTAAAGATGTAACGCTATTGATAAAAAGTAACTGAAAAAATGCAATTTATTGATAAATCTAGGAAAATATTCTGTTGACTGAGTATAGGCCTATTGTGTGCTACAATAACCTTCCTACCGAGGTATAGAGAACAGAATTGTGATGTCACAGCTATTCGTTGCCATGGGTAATGGTTTCACACAATGTCAGGCAAGCCAGAAATGTCTGACCTAGCAGTTGCTTAGAAGGCAATCATCACAAACAAAAGCCTAGTATATCAGAAGGCAAATTGCCTAGCTAGAACCATTACTATGGTATAACGATTGAATGTGATGTCATTATTTCGGTACTCTATATACATTATATATGCATACAAAAGTTCAAGTGACTGCACAGCTTTGTCGTAGAGGGCGCTTTAAACGAATTCACTGGGCATGGCCATGTCTTCTAGACCGGGTGGATTTTTGCAAAAGTTTATTACTCTCACATTATTAAAGGTAGTCGGATTCGTTGAGCCCCTCCTATCACCCACCCTCTCCTTACAATAACTATACTGGCACTGTTGCTCTTATTAGAGTCGCAACTCTATAAAGAATACCAACAGTCCTTTCCAGGACTACCAAAGTCTTTTTTAGGACTATCCTAGAAAGAATACCAACAGTCCTTTCCAGGACTACAAAGTCTTTTTTAGGACTATCCTAGAAAGAATACCAACAGTCCTTTCCAGGACTACCAAGGTCTTTTTTAGGACTATCCTATTAAGAATACCAACAGTCCTTCTCAGGACTCTCCAATCCTCCATTCTTACATGGTGCAACTGCAAACCAAACGTATTATCAGATTTGCGGTTCCATCTTGTGAATGCCTTGCGCACAATTCGGAATACACACTGCTCGCTGATATGTAAATGCAATGCGCTTAAACTAGCGTGGTTCAAAATGGAGAACTGCGGTGTAGCATCCCATGCATTACAATCTATTAAGAGGGATCTTGTGTTGTGCATGTACACGTGTATGTATTTTCTTAAGCGCTCTCTCAGTAAATCTGATGGCTTAGCAGTCCCTTTAATTGTACATAGTTTATACATGTGATTAGATCACACTGCACACATTTCTTTTATCGTCTCAGTAAATTTGAAGGCTCATGCAGTCCCTTTGGTTGTACAGATCGAGTTTATAATGTATATGTGATAAGATCACGATTCAAACAATTTATAATCATCAGTCTACATAGTTTTGGTGTTTTTTGTCGAAATTACTGCCTGCTTTCAATCAACCCCAGGTGTCCTTTGTCAAATGTTTCTTCATTCGGGTAAAACAAAAATCATATAAAATGCATATAATCTATATTTGTATGAAAATGTTAAATATCTACTTTAGATACGATATACATAGTGTATTTTCTGTCATTGATATAATTGGAATCAAATTCTATTTTCTTCACTCAGGTAAAAAGAGAACCTACAATTACGATCAATGAATATTAACTCTGATATAAATATTGATTGACTTGTTTACGTTGTGTGGACGAACTTGAGAATTTAAAAAAAGATGATATTAAAATGCTCACAATTGTTAGATGTTTTCTAAAGTGTATTTATTTTGTATGCATTATGTGTGAGAGTGGTGTTTACACTGTAACCCATATTAAATTGATCCATAAAGCTTCATACTATTCTTTCAAATGTGGTATTTGAGATGTACCAATATAATTTTAAGATTCTTCTGATGATGTGTAATAGTTTCACAAAAATAGAACAGTTTACCTAGGGAAAAAAAGTTGAAATTGATGTCAGATATTATCACTTTTTGGACTAGGTTTCAGAACGTTTTTCAATACAATCATAAATATCTCCATAATTAGGGAGACATTTGAAAAATTAAAATCTGTTTATTCTTCTTTTACAGTAAGCAAACATCAAGGGTTGAGAGAAATGTGGAAGCTCCGAGGTGATTTTGGTGTGAATTGACAAAGTTAATGGATCACTTTAAGCATAAGATAATTGTGCGGGTTGAACTGTACCTGATGACCAAGGGTAATAATGCGCCTCTGAATAGGGCACCTACTAGATACATGCGCCTCTGAATAGGGCACCTACTAGATACATGCGCCTCTGAATAGGGCACCTACTAGATACATGCGCCTCTGAATAGGGCACCTACTAGATACATGGCGTTCTATAAATGCTATATATTATTAGTATTATTATACATTGAAACATCTGCAGTTCTGCACTATACACAGAAGATGATGAAATTAAACAAGAACACACAGAGTACAATTATATTATATAACATTTATTTACTTTATATGTAAATAAATATGCATACAATACTGTAATAGTTATATAGTTATATCAATGAAAGTTATTTATCTCCTCCAAGAATAATAGATTTGGTATACGCAAACATGTATAAGACTTTTTTAATGCACAAAATTGGGACTTCTTTATACAAAAAAAAGATGATAAAGGCAGACACCATGGCAGGCAAACACGATTAGACCGTGGGGCCGTCCTTTATTTTTTACATATGTTGTACAGAAATATAATATGATAACATTCCTAAATGTCGGTCCAAGCTCAAAAGATGCACATTTTTTCAAAAAGTGGAAAACACTTGAAAACAAATGACACACTCTCTGGAAAACTATCCAATCCAGTGCATCTTTCATTATAACGTAATGCTGTCCTGTACCCCAGAGCCAATCAGATTGCCTGTTTTAGGTGATTATTTCACTACCCCCATGCCAAAATTCAGGTTGATCTCAGAGGTGGGTCACGAAAGTCAAGAATAAGATGATTTACACTGCTCGGCCCCGTGGTCTAAATATCAAGAATATATAATCAATTTATTATGCTAAAAACAAGCAACGCCATAAAGGTACCACCATATAACACAAAATACAGTCTTTTAAATAATACACTACTCATTGCATATCGAGGTATATTTTGAACATAATAATTAAAAGTATAACACATTTTTATTATTTTCATATTTTTAGACAGGCTTAATCGCAATTACAATTTATCTCAAACTTGGACATTGTTCTGTATTTGTTTCTGCAATTAAGCCCCATTCGCACATACCAATATGGATATAGCCACCTCTTGTTAATAAAATACATTAGTTCATACAAATTCATTCAATCATCGATTATGATGGATATTATCCACTCTTTGTACCGTCTCGAAAATAATTGCGCTAAGGTAAAAACTTTCCAGCGCACACTTTAAACATTGCACTTCCTGAGAGGTCGGGGGGGAGGGGAGGGGAGGGGGGCATGGTCTACAACATCTTTTTTTTTCTAACACCTAACACCCTAATAAGGGTGGGGGGGGGGGCAAAACATATGGAAATATCATTTTTCCTACAAAGAGATAAAACATTGGTTATTTGGTCTTGTTTTCAAATTTAGGTGTTTGTTGGTGGGGGTCAAAATAGTTGAATTAAAGTTAGAAAATAAAATGCAACAACAAAAACAATACAATACATTTAAAAGCTAAAAACAAAAAAAATACACATGAAATTATAAATACAATATGAAAAACAAACAGAATAACCTGGCTCTTCCAAATGTTTTGTTGGATTATTATTCCAAATGGTCTAAATAATATATGTAGTGATAAATCAATGTTTAATTATCAAAAATATATTTTATGACATTATTTACATTAATTCACCATAATTAAGCAAATCAGTGAATTTTTCAAAATTGGATATTTGGTTTTACAAGGCCCACAAGCAGGCTGGCACGATTGCAGCAACTCAATTTCATTAACGCTTCATGGCGAATAACTCTGTCGGTGACTTTTCTTTTGTTGCAAGGTCTCTCCTTTATGCAAAACAAAGACAGCAGCAACCGCTTTAAATATCATGATTTGGCTGTTCCTTGGTCACCGGTATATAACCAGTGTTATATGACTGCATGCCGTCTGAGATGAATGCTATATTGCACCACCTCGTAATCATTATCACTTGAGATGATAGCTTTGCTGATGACATCCCATAAGTTACATGTACCAGTCTAACCTAACCGATCTTCTCAACCAAATTTCATCATAACTTGGCCGTTCCGTTAGTGACTGGTATTCTGTCCGTCACGGGGGTTACGTGACCGCATGCCGGATAAGATGAATGCACGACCTCATAATCATTATCACTTGAGATGATAGCTTTGTTGATGACATCCTCTTAGGCCTTAGTTTCCAGTCTAACTTGACCGACGTACTTAACCGACGTACTTAACCAAGTTTCATCATAACTTGGCTGTTCCTTTAGTCACCGGTATTCTGTCCGTCACAGGGATTACGTGACCGCATGCCGGCTGAGACGAATGCACGACCTCACAATCTTTAACACTTCGGAAGAGCATTCGGTTGGTTATCAATCCGGGCCTGTAGCTCTCAGCACTCGTTATCTCCCTCCTCTCAAGAAGATGTTCCTTGCCCGTCTCCTCAACAGGCACGTCTGGGTAGTCATCATCTCCTGTTCAAATCATGGTGGAAAAGATGAACAAACCAGAACGTCAATGACGTAGCGCTCATCCGCCATCTCGCAACATCAAATATCGCAAATTTCATGTGGTACACTTTTCAACTGGTCAAAAAATAAAAATTTGATGCCCTGGAAGGGGCATGAAAAAAAAAAAAAAAAAAGTGAAAATAATATAAATTTGACGCCCGGGAAGGGACATGGGACAAAATTTTTTTAAATTAATTTTAAAAAAATAAATAAATAAATAAATACATTTAAAAAAAATAAAATAAAAAAAAATAAATAAAAAAAATCAAAATAAATAAATAAATAAAATTAAAAAATTAAAAAAATTAAAAAATTAAAAAATTTTAAAAATAAAAATTACCATAATTAATGAAAGGAGAAAAATTTCAAAATTCTGTGTAGAAGTTTAGTGTACCAAAGTTAGCTCTACCAGATAAAGCAAACCACATCAAAATCGGTCGAGAAATGAAGGAGAAGAAGCATTTTTTGTGATTTCGAATAAATTTGATGATTCTGTGTAGAAGTTTTAAATCCCCCTCCTAGCGCTATCTTATGAAACCTAGCCCTATTAGATAAACCAAACAGAATGAAAATCGGTCAAGAAATGAGGGAGAAGCAATTTTTGTTATTTTTGGAATAAATTTGCATAAATTACCATAATTAATTAATGGCGAAAAATTTCAAAATTCTGTGTAGAAGTTTAGTGTACCAAAGTTAGCTCTACCAGATAAAGCAAACCAAATCAAAATCGGTCGAGAAATGAAGGAGAAGAAGCATTTTTTGTGATTTCTGGTATAAATTTGCATAAATTACCATAATTAATTAATGGAGAAAAATTTCAAAATTTTGTGTAGAAGTTTAGTTTACCAAAGTTAGCTCTACCAGATAAAGCAAACCAAATAAAAATCTGTCGAGAAATGAAGGAGAAGAAGCATTTGTTTGTGATTTCGAATAAATTTGCATAAATTACCATAATTAATTAATGGAGAAAAATTTCAAAATTTTGTGTAGAAGTTTAGTGTACCAAAGTTAGCTCTACCAGATAAAGCAAACCAAATCAAAATCTGTCGAGAAATGAAGGAGAAGAAGCATTCGTTTGTGATTTCGAATAAATTTGCATAAATTACCATAGATAATGAATTTCACGATTCTGTGTGGAAGTTTTAAATCCCCCTCCTAGCCCTATCTTATGAAACAATCAGAATCAAAATCGGTTGAAAAATAACGAAGAAGAAGCATTTTGAAAACTGTGGACGGACGGACGGACGGACGGACGGAAGGACGGACGGACGGAAGGACGGACGGAAGGACGGACGGAAGACGGACGCCACGCCATGGCATAAGCTCATCGGGCCCTTCGGGCCGGATGAGCTAAAAATTTGCCTTGGATTTTACTTATACTAAAAACACCTATAACATTTACTTTATATCCGATCTAATCCATCACTACACTCCAGCCCGAACACTGTGATCATCCAATCAGTCTTTTGTTGGGATGTTAAGTTGAACTTAAAGCTAAGTTGGACCTAACTACACTGGGTTCCAAAAGAAACTTATCACTTTTTCAGAGCGATGCTCAATAAAATCCATAGCATCAAATTGAATCATATTTAGACACAGATAAGCTATCATTCAGCTTATGAAGCATATCCTAACTAGATGGATCTTCGACTGCGCGCAGTCGAAAATGATGCCTCCGCCATTACGCAATTTATTTATATCAAGCCCAAATCAACATGTACACAGAATTAATTCTGTCAACTCAATTTTGATGGTACTCTGTCTTTTAGATCTTGACGTATCACAATTATGAGCTATAAGTGACCTTGACCTTTGCCCTCATGACCCCAAAATCTAATGACTACAATTGTTCCCTATTATACATTCAGGTATCAAGTTGGATTGAAATCTGATATTCAGTTCTTGAGATTTCCAATCTCAAGCTACTTTTACATATAATGAGCCCTGTGACCTTTGACCTTTGACCTCATGACCCCCACAATCTAAGCAGTTCATTGGCTCTCCAAGGAACATACATGTACCAAGTTTGGTCAGAATCTGTCAATCCCTTCTTGAGATAACGCGATCATGAGCTATTTTTGCATATATAATGAGCTCTGTGACCTTTGACCTTTGACCTCATGACCCCAAAATCTAATCAGATCATTGGCCCCCCAAGATACATACATGACCCAAGTTTGGTGAAAATCCGTCAATCGGTTCTTGAGATAACGCGATCACGAGCTATTTTTGCATATATAATGAGCTCTGTGACCTTTGACCTTTGACCTCATGACCCCAAAATCTAATCAGATCATTGGCCCCCAAGATACATACATGACCCAAGTTTGGTCAGAATCAGTCAATCCGTTCTTGAGATAACGCGATCACGAGCTATTTTTGCATATATAATGAGCTCTGTGACCTTTGACCTTTGACCTCATGACCCCAAAATCTAATCAGATCATTGGCCTCCCAAGATACATACATGACCCAAGTTTGGTCAGAATCAGTCAATCCGTTCTTGAGATAACGCGATCACGAGCTATTTTTGCATATATAATGAGCTCTGTGACCTTTGACCTTTGACCTCATGACCCCAAAATCTAATCAGATCATTGGCCCCCCAAGATACATACATGACCCAAGTTTGGTGAAAATCCGTCAATCGGTTCTTGAGATAACGCGATCACGAGCTATTTTTGCATATATAATGAGCTCTGTGACCTTTGACCTTTGACCTCATGACCCCAAAATCTAATCAGATCATTGGCCCCCAAGATACATACATGACCCAAGTTTGGTCAGAATCAGTCAATCCGTTCTTGAGATAACGCGATCACGAGCTATTTTTGCATATATAATGAGCTCTGTGACCTTTGACCTTTGACCTCATGACCCCAAAATCTAATCAGATCATTGGCCTCCCAAGATACATACATGACCCAAGTTTGGTCAGAATCAGTCAATCCGTTCTTGAGATAACGCGATCACGAGCTATTTTTGCATATATAATGAGCTCTGTGACCTTTGACCTTTGACCTCATGACCCCAAAATCTAATCAGATCATTGGCCCCCCAAGATACATACATGACCCAAGTTTGGTGAAAATCCGTCAATCGGTTCTTGAGATAACGCGATCACGAGAACGGGACGTACGTACGTACGGACGGACGGACGGACGTACGGACGGACGGACAACCCGAAAACATAATGCCTCCGGCTACTTCGTTGCGGAGGCATAAAAATCAAAAGTTTGCTTTTACTAAAAATGAGAAAATGCGATAGAATCACTACAGGTCACTTTTCAAAAATCACAGAAACTGCTCGCTGCGAACCTCCACGAAAGGCGGTCTATTCAGAACTTTCAATAGCTATTCATTCAACTTCAAAGCGGGTTATGTAACCACTAGACTGGCTATTGTCCGTGCCGAGCTCTGTGATTTCACCTTATTTTATTCTTTGTTGACTAAGCAAACATAATTTTGTTTAGATGACCTTGCTAAGGGGTATTATAGCTAATCTATGCCCAACTATGATTTTGTTTGTTTTCACCTCTCACCCCCCCCCCCCCCCCCATATCGATACTTTACTTTGTTCCACATACTATTCATGTTCTTATTTCCCATTTTATTTTCCCCATATATTCATTCTAGTTTCCTTTGAGATTACATTATATACATTGTCACCATTCATACACATAATCATGTTAGTTTATTAATATGTTATACTTTTTGCATTTAATTTCTCTCTATAGGTACACTGTCCATAGACATGGGCTTATTCATATACATCCACATTCTCATCATGCATAGTTCCACCTCTATTTTGATCATATTGTTCCACCCTCATTTGTCTCTCCACCTTCCCTCTGATTACCTACCCAATTAGGCTTCCTTTTGTTCACTCTTTTACACTCCCTGTCCCATTCATTTGTCTATGTTGCTTCCCTACATATCATCACCTACTGGGTCCTCATCCTTTCCACTCTCTCCTTTGAACTCGCCTATCCTATTCATCCCATCCTGCAACACACTTCACTTCACTTTCTTTGTCCTAATCCTCTCACTCCCATCCCCTACACTCATAATCCCCTCTATTGTTCCTCCCCTCTCAGTGCCCCAGTGTGCACTCCTGCACCTCATCAACTGTCTTTTGTTCACATGTCTCTTTCCATTTCTTGATTTATTTCTTTGATACCCCTACCTCTATTCTTCTCTAAGCCTTACACTCTCATCACATTTTCTTTGACTGCAGCCACTTAAGGACCCACCCATGCCTGTTTGACCTGATTGGTCAAGCAGTCCTGACACTCACCCACTCACAGTTGCTTTCGTTGTTTTGTGTCTCCGCCTCCTTCCCTCTTTCCAGCCCCCCTTCCATACATGTGTTTATGTTGGTATATATTCTGTGTTTTTTCTGTAGTAACTGTCATTTGTGCCCTGACGAAGATTCTGCTAGGATCGAAAGCTAGGCTGTATACGACTCCCAACTATGATTCATTTTTATGCTTTGGATTTGAATGTGTGTCGCTCTTAAGAAGTGATAAGTTTCTTTTGGAACCCAGTTTATTATGGAAAGCCATTTGTGTCGCTCTTAAGAAGTGATAAGTTTCTTTTGGAACCCAGTTTATTATGGAAAGCCATTTGCAACCTTGGAATCAAACTTATTCCAAAGCAATAGTAATCGGAATGGTTGGCAGCTCTGGTAGTGGCTCTGGGCCAGTGGACTAGGATAGTAATCAGAATGGTTGGCAGCTCTGGTAGTGGCTCTGGGCCAGTGGACTAGGATAGTAATCAGAATGGTTGGCAGCTCTGGTAGTGGCTCTGGGCCAGTGGACTAGTAATCGGAATGGTTGGCAGCTCTGGTAGTGGCTCTGGGCCAGTGGACTAGGATAGTAATCGGAATGGTTGGCAGCTCTGGTAGTGGCTCTGGGCCAGTGGACTAGCAATAGTAATCGGAATGGTTGGCAGCTCTGGTAGTGGCTCTGGGCCAGTGGACTAGGATAGTAATCGGAATGGTTGGCAGCTCTGGTAGTGGCTCTGGGCCAGTGGACTAGCAATAGTAATCGGAATGGTTGGCAGCTCTGGTAGTGGCTCTGGGCCAGTGGACTAGTAATCGGAATGGTTGGCAGCTCTGGTAGTGGCTCTGGGCCAGTGGACTAGGATTAGGATTAGGGGTTTAACCAACCTGGTAGTATTGATAACACAGCATCTTCTATATCGCATCGGACCGGTAGGAACCGGATGATTCCCTCAAAGGCTCTCTTGCTGCAAAACTCAGAGAGTCGGTTAAAGCTCTCAAACCTGCAAAGGATAAAACAAAATTTAATATAGAGATGAGGATGGTTAGACTAGAAAGCAGAACTCATAAACAAAAACTCCCTATTGAGAGATATTATACATCTACAATGTAAATGGTGACCATACTCTACTGATGCCATACACACAATTACCTGGTCATATAGAGTACATAAACATGAATGCATATATTACGTCAGCCATTGCATGCCAGCCATGCATTGTCTACAATGGCCTACGACACACAACAGTATGGTAATGACTGTATGAGTGGGATATGACTTCGTAACATGTGTGTGCATCTGTAACACTTAGCTTAGTAGAGTTCCTGTATAAAAACAAAGTTAAACCTCCACTAAAGTTGTGCTACTGATGAAAAATTGGGCCATTAATTGTGACTAAGGCAACATTGTTTTAAAATAAGACACAGTTCTAGTGATATTATCATATTACCTGAGCAGTCTTCTGAATTCATAGAGTTGAGGAGGCGGAAGATACGTCTCTCCATTGACAAACATCTGCAAACTTTGCAACGGCGTTTCCCACTGAAAAGATAATATGATTGGGATTTAGTAAAAATTTATTTGCAAGTACTAAAAATGACTGTAGAGTGCTCAAAAGCTATAAGCAGGAACTGTACATAATACAAGTATAGGATAAATTTAAACAAAAATAGGCTGTTCCATCCTTCTTTATTTCGGATGTATCCCCCTTCTTTATTTGTTGGTCTTTAATTGTACTTGTAAATTCAAACATAAAGGAGACCGACTAGAAATTCTATTTTAAATGAATGAAAATGAGCAAAGAAAAATAGGCTTCGCTGGGAACCAAACCCGAGACCTCCCGATTGCTAGACCGGTGCTCAACCCATTGAGCCACGAAGACTCTTGAATGGTGATACTATTTTAAAGGCTAATTTCTCACTTTTGCGCGATGATCATGTAAAGTGCTTTATCACTTTTAAAAAGGATGATAAAGTTGATATTAGACGCACATTCCTCTTGCAGTTATGAAAACTTAAACAATTAGATAGTCATAAACGTCTTTATGCATCAATTTGGGTACGTGATCCGTTACTGGTCGAGCTACGGTATCTAAGGCAAGCAAGTTGAATTTATAGCATTGCTGTACCTTTGACTGAACGATTTCACTATTGTCCTCAAACGCATCTGGCATACTGTCCAAGCAGGCAATGTAAAACATGGTGTCATAGCGCCTCTTGGTGTTGTTCGAAGGGGTCAACCAGTCGGACCACTCCGCAAGAGACCAGATGTCCGGGTAACAGCGCAGCTCATGGCAAAGCGTCAGGAACTGTCCGGGGTCCTTGTACACCATCTTTCTCCAGTGATTCCTTTCACTGTCGCTGAGGGTCAAATATCCGCCCAAAGTCACTCCACCGCCACGACTGTCCCTGACCTCAGAGGTCTTTTCCCGCAGCAACAAGATTCCACATTCTTCGAAGGTCTCTCTGATGGCAGAGATCCTGTAGGCGACGTCCACTGGAAGTGGAGACTGGTGGTCCCTTAGCACCATGGGAGGCCTTGGTCCCTTGATGTTCACCATCCTCCCGAAGTCTGCGATGCTGTGGACGTTGCCGTACTTCTTGAAGACGTCGAGCCACTCTGGGCTGAAGTCCGCACGGTCAGTCCCACCTCCGGGAAACACCTGGATGGGCCAGGTAAACAATTAACACTTTATTTTCAGGGGCTACAACTTTAAGCTTGCCGCTAGTGCCTACATCAAATTAGCATTCTGAAAAGTGTTTTAATGATTATACAGTCACGTGAAACCACATTATAACGAGCACCTTGGGCTCAATGAATTTACCTTGTTGTCTATATCTTAAATAAATAGAACCTGGAGTCCTGGACCTGTACAATGACCTTGCTATATCAGGTACAATGTACCTCATTATAACAGAGCTCGTTATTAGGTGGTTCCACTGTAGAACTAGATGTCAAATTACAGTGCTCTTTTTAAATTTTTTTTTTTTTTTTTTGGGGGGGGGGGCTCTTTTTGGCATTTTTTGGGGGCTAAATCACCCTGAGCCCCCATGTATTTTGTTCACTGACCTAAAACTACTGGCCCTGGGGTTCTTTCAGAATTTAGTTGGGAGGGGGGCTCTATTTGGCATTTGGGGGGGGGGGGGCTAATAAATCACCCTGAGTCTCTGTGTAGGCCTACATATTTCTTCTCACTAACCTGAGCACTGGGGAAGAAGCCTGCCTTGGCGTTCCTCTGCAACACCAGGATCTGGTAATCAAAGGAGAGTTTCTTGTTGCCTAGGTAACTAGTGATGGGGGCTCTTGTCCTAGCTGCGATGATGAGAGTAGCTGCCTCCCTCCAGTATTTCAGTGCCGATGCCATGGCCAGCTAGTAGTTGAAAGTGTTCTGTTCCAAACCTGCAAAAAATTGACAACACGATCATGATTAATAGACCTGTTCAATAATTTCACAATAAACTTTCTAACATTCTATCAAGGAATCTGCTATATTAGTTTCTGTTGTACTTGTCCCTCATATTAATAATGTTCTATCAATCAGAGCAGCAACAAAAACAACACTGGTAAGTTATAAGCTGGTAAGTTATAAGTGTACGTATTGGGATGCTTTGGCCTTCAAAGTTTACAACACATTGTTAGGTAAAATTCACAATTGCTGCAAAATATTCAACTTAACCCCTTGGCGTCGGGAACCGGGTGGGCTGTGTACAAAGTCTATAGAGATTTCAGAATCTTGAAGGGAACCGGTTAAAGTGATTCATTTTTAACTTTCTCAAATTCGTAACAGAAGAATGAAATAGGTTTTAATTTTTCAGATGTCTAAAGAGATACCTAAATATGGAGATATGTATTTCTGATTTGGAAAGCATTCCACAATTCCAGAACCCTTTTTGATATACATGTATTTGTATTTTGTAGTCAAACATATCCTGCAAACATCCCACTTAGCTTACTTGTGAAGTTTGTTTGCAGTATACAGAAAAATATTTACACTAGACGTCGATCTCAAGCATATAGCCCCAACACAGTTTGACACAAGCCGCACCAATCAAACCTTCATGGCATTTGCAACGACTGTTGGATTTAAATGACAAAGGATGATGATGAGGATCATGGTGATGATGATGAGGATGATGGTGGTAATGATGGTGGTAATGATGATGATCATCATCTTCATGATGATCACGATGATGATGAATTAATTATGATGATCGATGCTGATGATGATAATGTTGTTGATGATGAAAGATGACGATAATGAATGATGAATTATGATGATGATGATGATGATGATGCTGATTAATGACGATGATGGTAATGATGATGATAATGATGATGAATAGGATTATAATAATAATAATAATAATCCTTTCTTATGAAGCGCAATCTTACAATAGAGGCTTTTTGCAAATGCTACGGAGGACATCTAGTACGCTAATCTCAGCGGGCGGTCATACTCAGTCCGAAAATACCCCCGTAGCCTACCGTGGAAATCTACTACGGTTGTCGGCTGAATTAGCGTCGGGTGTAGAGCGAGTACGGAGCGGCGTGGTCAGCCCATTGAAGTATACTACTTCAATGGGTCAGCCAATCAGCGCGCTTGTTCACTCGAGCAATGAGACGTTCCCCGTATTCTTCACTGCGAAACTGCAAATAGTTTGCGACGTAGACAGAGTACGGGTACGGTCACAGCTGACTGCTTCCCCCGTACTCAGCACTTCCGTAGCATTTGCGAAAAGCCTCTAATTAAGTCTCAGTGCACACAAATAATATACATGAAAAAGAGAGAGAAATAGAAAAGTATTTGAGCAAAAATAAAATAATTAAAACTTACAATTCATTAACAAACAAAAAAGCCTTTAAATTAGCTCGATGATGAATATGAATATGATGAATGATGATGATGATAATGATGGATGATGATAAATGATTATAATTAATCATTGCATGATTGTCTTTATATACTCTTTATCAATATTATGACACAAAGTTTATGAATGATGAAGATGATGATGATCGCCTTTAGTTATCACGACACAAAGTTTGATTCTGAACTTTGACATGCATTTGACATGCATGTCTGAATCAATCAATTACTTCATTAATCATGTTCATCCTGTTCATCCCGACATCCCTTTTGAGTTTTGTTTTTAAATTTAATGGCTTAAATCTTAATTAATAGTTGAACTTTAAAGTATAGCTTTTATGTTGTTATTGTAAAAGGTAAAATAAGTATTCGGGGAGACGAGAGTAAGTATATGACAACTGCTTGGTTTAATCGTCGTAAGCTCAACTGATCATCCCAGCATGGTGCAACATGCTTGCTGATGACCAAAACACATAACCAATACTCACTGCATTTAATAACCAATCAGAAACAACTTAACTAACACATGACTAAGGATGAAAGAACCAATTAGAACCAAGGATGAGGAGAGCATGAGGTGCAAACAATAGAACATGAAGAAGGATGATGAACAAGACCTGGCTGGCAACATATGATTGGGTGAGGAATGAATATGCAGATGAGGTGACTACTGGTGAAGAACTGATTATTCAGACTACGAATAATCAGTCAAGAATGTACATGTATGGAATCACAAGGAGAAGAGTGAAAGAAACCAGTGAATAGAGAATGGCATACAGAATAGAGGCATACTGAATAGAGGCAAACTGAATAGAGGCAAATGGGAGAAAGGCATGAAAAAGCGTGTAATGGGTGAAACATGAAAAGGGGTGGGGATGGATGAAGAGACAAATAATATGAGGCAAAGTACATATATGTGTCTTACATAAGATTTCCCCCTATGAAAAATTGTCCTCAATTTTAAGGACAAAAATATAACTACAAAATTCAAAGTTCCAAAATATTATTTACCTCGTACACACAAACATAAACAGAGTAATACAAAACATCGCATCTAAACTCCACCCTGCGTGTACGTAACACCCCCCCCACAAAAAAAAACTTCTATTTTCGACAGAAGGGTTAGTGTTCTGTTTTTTTTTTTTACTGTCATAATAAAAGTACATTACTTATCACTCGACTCGACTTGACTCGACTAGAACTAATTACAAACAAAAAAAACATCTCTTTCTAAATATCACAAGCGGTCATCTCCTATGCAATATTTTTAAACATCTTATAATATTCCAACAAAGAACATACTTTCTTCCCAATGAACCTAACTACATCTCCTATTAATACTAAAGGAGAGGTTCCCTACCAAACCATCCAAAAGTGAAACATTTTCCTTTCTTCATTTATATCGTATGCAAAATAATAAAATTCAACAATAACTTTCTCCATGTTCAAAACAACACTCGACCAAAATGTCTTCTTTTTCCTAACAACATCTAAGGCAATTGGGAAGTAAGTATGCCTCACGTAACATGTATGTAGCTCATTTCTCTTCCAAGCTACCAATATGTTTTTACTATAGCTTACTTTTAACCTTAATCTCCGCCGTACTAGCACTAATTCAAATGCACAATACCTATCCACACATAATGTGGCTAAGCCCTAAATACTATTGTATGTTTTCCCTTCTCTCTACCCGACAAAACTCTTCCCATAACCATAAATATCAGCAAATGTCCATTTGTCCATAATCATAAATATCAGCAAATGTCCTAATCAGACTGATATCTCACGGGCCTTTTGATCACCCTTCCTAATCTTGTCTGGGTCGGAGGTTGTCCCACGAGTCGGCCTTGAGGTTGATCATCAGGTTGGCGAGGTCGTCCCTGGTTGCTTGCGGCGCTGTGCGTCGTGGTTACGTCGGTCATCCCTGCAGTCTGTACGACGTCATCCATGGCCCCGTAAGCTGGTCCGTCGGTAGTGTCGCCTCGACGCTGGCCAGAGGAAGATTCACCCCCTGATGGTGGGAGCAAATCTGTAGATCCCCTGGGTAGCTGGTTACCACATTGGTTGTTGACCGCCAAGGTAGATTCGAGCGTGCAAGACGAAGGTACGTCCCCAGTTGGCAGGAACGCGCCCCCCGAGGCGCTGCGTTGGTGGTTGCTAGGTGGTCTGCCCCCTGGTGGTAGAGACAAGTCCCTCGAGCCGCTGGGTTGGTTGCCATCGCCGCGGGAAGGAGGTCCGCCCCTTGGTGGTAGGGTCGAGCCTCCCGTGGTGCTGGGTCGGTTGCCGTGGACTCCACCCCCAGATGGTGGGAGTGAGCCCCCTGGGCGTCGGATGAAAGGTCTGCCCCTTGCTGGTGGAAGTGACCCAGATAGCGCAGTGAAGTGGGGATGGTCGTGACCTCTGAAGTCTGGAAGATGGGGCTGTTGCTGGTGCACCTCTGATCGGTACGGCTTGATGCGATTCTTGTGGACTACGCTTCGTTTACCATCTGCCAAGTTAGAGATTCTCACCAAGGGCTCTGGTGAATATGACGTGAGGATGCGATACGGCCCCCTCCAGTTGGCCTCTAGCTTTTTTCTACTCATAGCAGGATTGTCAAGCCAAACGAGGTCGCCTGCCTGATACTCGTTGTCACGGGCCTTCTTGTCGTACGTCTCTTTCTGTCTCGTTCTGGCCAGATCGTTGGTCGACTGAGCATATTGGAATGCATGACGTAATCTGGAGCGAAGATCTAGCACGTACTGGAGTGGGGTGTCACTCTGGCTTGTAGCGGGATTGTGTAGTGAGTATGGTAGGCGCGCTTCTCTTCCATGTAGAAGGAAAAAAGGAGTGTAGCCGGTGGACGAATGCTGCGCAGTGTTGTATGCCAACTCGACCTGCTTGAGGTACTGGTCCCAATATCCTCCCTTTTCTGCAACAGTTTTAGCGAGCTGGTCTTTCACCACACGATTGGTCCTCTCCACGATGCCTGCTCCCTGGGGATGGTAGGGTGATGAGCGAGTCTTCTTAATCCCCAACTCTGCGCAGGACTGGTTGACCAATGTCGACTCAAACTGCCGTCCCTGATCGGTATGTAGAGTATCTGGGACACCATGCTCTCTGACAAAGTCCTCAAATATGTGCTTGGCGACGGTAGCTGCTGTCTGATCCTTCATGGCATACAGATTGATATGTTTGGAGAAGTGGTCGACCAGGACAAGAATATAACGATGTCCACTGGGTGTTAGTGGAAGTTCCGCAATATCCGCAAACACCATCTGAAGAGGATAAGAAGTTGATATGTTCTTTAGAGGTGCCTGGTGGCTGGGCATGGGTTTCCTGAATGCCTCACATGATCTGCAAGTTTCGCAATGGTCGGTGATGTCCCTGTGCATGAAAGGCCAGTAGACACTGTCTTCCGCCCTAGAAATCGTCCTCTGTGCACTGAAGTGACCAGATGTAGGGTGGCCGTGAACCAGTTGAAGTATCTCTGGGATCATATTCTCAGGAATGACGGCTTGGTACTGCAGATTGGTTCGCCTGTCGTCCTTCTTGGTCCGATACAGAACGTCGTCTATCACGGCGAAGCGATTCAGTTGCCATAACATCCTTCGAAGTCTTGGCGGATATCTGCGTACCTCCCGCTGGGAAAATTTACGATGTTCATTGACGGCATCCTTGACTAGCTGGATGTCCTTGTCGAGTGATTGATGACGCAAGACTTTGCCTAGGAGTTCATTCTGGAGGAGATTTGATGCTGCAGAAGGATGTGGCGTGTTCTCCGCAGCTGCCTGGCCTGTGGTTTGTGTTCCAGTAGACTTGACCTGCTTTCCATTGTGGTTCAGCGTACAAACATGACGACGGCGCGAAGTAGGCTGCGACGGGGTGTTGCCTGAAGCATGCGGATGCCGGGACAGCGCATCGGCATTTAGATGCGATTTACCCTGTCGATGTATGATGGCGAACGTATAGGAGTGCAATTCTATCATCCATCGTGCTCTGCGGCCAGTAGTGTCGTCTTGGATAGACAGCTTTTCGTAGCTCAGGAGTGGCTTGTGGTCCGTAATAACAGTGAAGTGATTTCCTCTGAGGTAGTGCCTGAAATGACGAACTGCTGCAACGATGGCCCACAGTTCCCGGTCGTAGGTTGACCAGTTCCTCTGTGTCTTGTTGAGTGTGAGGCTGTAGTAGGCAACAACCCTTTCTTTACCATCTTTACACTGAGAAAGGACAGCTCCGATGGCATCATTCGATGCGTCAGTGGCAAGTTGAAATTCTTCATCAAAGTCTGGGTAAGCAAGCAGTGGGGGGCTCACCAGGGCAGCTTTAAGGTGCTGAAATGCCATCTCACAGCTTTCTGACCAAATGAAGGGTGTATTCTTCTGGGTGAGTTGGTTAAGAGGTGCTGCAACCTTAGAGAACGCTGGAATGAAACGTCTGTAATACGAAGCCAATCCAAGGAACGAGCGAACTGCGGTGGGCGTGGTTGGAGTGGTCCAGTTGGTAACTTTGCTGACGTTGTCCGGGTCTGGTTGAAGTCCTTCCGTGGTAATCTTGTGGCCCAGGTATGTGACTTCCTTTCCAAAGAACTGGCATTTGCTGGGTTTCAGTTTCAAGTCAGCCTGCCGAAATCGTTCGAGAACTTCCGCAAGATTCTGCCTGTGCTCATCAAAAGTCTTCCCGATGACGATGCAGTCGTCGAGATAAACCAGGCATTTCGACCAGTGAAGACCATTCAATGCCACCTCCATCAGCCTTTGAAACGTCATGGGTGCATTCACTAACCCGAAGGGCATTACATTGAAATGGTACAGGCTCGTGCCAGTTGTAAAGGCAGTCTTCTCTTTGTCATCCGGGTGGAGCGGAACTTGCCAGTACCCACTGGATAGGTCCATTACACTGAAGAAGGCTGATGAAGCTAGTGCGTCCAGTGTGTCATCCTGCCTAGGGATGGGATGAGAATCCCTCTTGGTCACAGCATTAAGTTTTCTGTAGTCTATGCAGAAGCGTAGTGTGTTGTCCTTCTTCTTGACAAGGACGATCGGACTTGACCATGGGCTGTGAGACTCCTCAATGATCTCCCGTTCAAGTAGGTCGTCAACCTGACGTTGTATCTCTACCTTAGATGCAGGTGAAGTCCTGTACGCCCGCTGGCGTATTGGGGTGTCACTGGTAGTGATGATTCGATGACTAGCCAAGTGGGTATGGCCAATATCAGCTGAAGTAGAACTGAAAACATCTGCGTAGGACGAAAGCATTTCCTTTGCTTTTTGGGTTTGTTCTTGACTCAAACCAGAAGAAGGAAGGAGATTGCTGATCCTTGAATCATCCACACCGGCGTCAGACTTGATAGCGGCAACTACCGGGTCTACTAGCTGGTACTCCTCTTCTCCATCTCCGGTCAAAGAGTGGAATTGTCCCAAGTGTGTATCCGCTGGAAGAACGACACTATCCTCAGAAGGATTGATCAAACCGACTGTAATGTGTCCTTGATGCACCTGGCAGAGAGATCTTGCCGCCGCAGCGCCATGACGGTCGTCAATGAGTGGGTCAAACAGGCCGTCGTACTCATCAGGGACGATCCCTTGATGCGGGGCAAGACGAGCTTGTGCTAACATCTCCGTCCTTGGCGGGATAACAACTCTACCAACAAGAAGGGCGTTACATCGCAGAGGGTTCGCACCGGCTTTGCCCACAAGTGGAACAACTAGATCTGGCATCTCAAGACTGGCAGTGGTGGAAGATATTGTAGCCTGATGTTGGCAAAAGAAATCCCAGCCAAGTATTAGTTGGTGGCTAATGTTCCTGGCAACGAATACGTCATGCTGGAAACGCCTGTTGCCGATGTACAGAGTCACCTTGGCACGACCAATAGTGTCCACACTCTCCCCCGTAACAGATGTGGCCGACGGAATAATCCTTTGCAGTGGTGCCCTCTGCGACGGTGCAAGATTGGACCAAAGATCTGTATGGATCAGCGAAATGTGTGCCCCCGTATCTAGGTACGCCAACGTGTAACTGTCCTCCACGATAACGGGAACATAGGGGCGGCTATTTTTCTGATGGTTTTGGGGTTGGGCTTTTGGTGACGAAGTTGGTGGATGCTCCTCACCACCAACTAGTATCACTTTTCCCTGCTGTGTGTCTGAAAAGTGTACCCTACGTGGGCTCGGTGACCGAGGCATGCGACTGTACGAATTGTAAGGCTGCTGCCTGTCATACCTGTCGGGCGGGCTCCAGGTTCTGGTCCGCTGGGCGTGGACATCTCCTGGGCTAGAAGGGCGGTTGCGAGTCAAGGACCGTCCCCTGTCTCTCCAGGCATCTGGGCTTGAAGGACGGTAACGAGCCGAAGAAAGATGTCCTCTGTCTCTCCAGGCATCCGGGCTTGAAGGGCAGTAACGAGCCGAAGAAGGCTGACCTCTGTCTCTCCAGGCATCTGGGCTTGGAGGGCGGTAACGAGCTGAAGAAGGCTGTCCTCTGTCTCTCCAGGCATCTGGGCTTGGAGGGCGGTAACGGACTGAAGAAGGCTGTTCTCTACAGGCATCCGGGCTACGAGTACGCGGTTGAGCGGTGCCTTGAAGTCGTAGATTCCGAAGGTCACTCTCCATTCCGTCGAGCCGTTGCAAAACCCGACGAAGGGGATCCTCGGTAGGTTGCACCACAGCAATGGTGTTATCCTCCTTCTTCACCGAAACACGACTAAGCAGCTGAGCGCGCTCCACTCTAACAGCCACCTCAACTGCCTCCTTGAACGTCGTCGCACCCATCTCGTGGATTTTCAGCTGTAAGTTGCTGTCCAAACCTGCGACGAACCGTCTGAACTTTTCCCCTTCCTTAGCAGTCGCACCATATGAAGGGAAGGCTTCCTCCACTAGGGACGTTATCGCGGAGGCAAATAGAGGTTAGCTTTCGTTTAACTTCGCCGAAGTCCTTCTGCTGGCTGGCTGGAAGACTCTCCCATACCGTGAAGGCCGCACCCGAAAGACGAGAAGGAAGGAGGGTATGAAGCTTGTCCGCAAGGCTGGGGTCTGTCAGTGTTGCAACCTCGAACCGCTTAACCCACTGGCCAAAGTCCTTGCCATCCTCGCCTGTGAAAGTTTCAGGAAGCTCTATGCGAAACATGACGACAAATAATGAAACGATTAAAGATGAAGGAAGAATTAATGCGATGACTAAACTGTCCTCCAAGGCCGTCGAAACCCACAGGCTCACACTGCTGTCCCACCTGAAGAAGGAAGCATTTCTGAAGTAAGGATGCAAAACAGAAGAAAGGATGCAAAACTGAAGAAAGGATGCATAAAACTCACCAAATCCAAGATGGCCGAACAGCTACAAGGCAATCGTGAAGCGAGGAGGGTCCCACAGTATACGCATGGCGTGAAAATACTGAACCATTGCTGCCACCAGATGTAAAAGGTAAAATAAGTATTCGGGGAGACGAGAGTAAGTATATGACAACTGCTTGGTTTAATCGTCGTAAGCTCAACTGATCATCCCAGCATGGTGCAACATGCTTGCTGATGACCAAAACACATAACCAATACTCACTGCATTTAATAACCAATCAGAAACAACTTAACTAACACATGACTAAGGATGAAAGAACCAATTAGAACCAAGGATGAGGAGAGCATGAGGTGCAAACAATAGAACATGAAGAAGGATGATGAACAAGACCTGGCTGGCAACATATGATTGGGTGAGGAATGAATATGCAGATGAGGTGACTACTGGTGAAGAACTGATTATTCAGACTACGAATAATCAGTCAAGAATGTACATGTATGGAATCACAAGGAGAAGAGTGAAAGAAACCAGTGAATAGAGAATGGCATACAGAATAGAGGCATACTGAATAGAGGCAAACTGAATAGAGGCAAATGGGAGAAAGGCATGAAAAAGGGTGTAATGGGTGAAACATGAAAAGGGATGGGGATGGATGAAGAGACAAATAATATGAGGCAAAGTACATATATGTGTCTTACATTATTATTAAGCTCGTTTATTGAGACCTGGGTATAGTAAATCAAACATTCAAATACTGGCTTGCAATGGTTTACAAAACAATGCCCAACTCCACAAGATCTGCAAGAAGAAAAAATGACCCAGCAGAGCTGGGTGGTGCCTGCAACCCAAACGCGCTGCGCTAGGCCGGGGCCGCCGGCGCGGCGGCGGCGCCGGCGCGGCCGGGCAGCCCTTCCTATTATTGATGTGGGCGGCGATATTTCAGTGGGCAGACTTACTTCAATATCACGGGCCTGTCGAGTACATCAATTTGGCGGTTGCGCTGGCGTGTTGGCTTTGATTCTAGTAACAGCTGACTTCTGATAATCTTCTTTGCAAAGTTTGGCCTCTGTTTCTTCACTCTAAAGGTAAGATTAATGCAATTAATCCAATTAGGAAAGGTTCAATTGGTGAATGTATGCGAAGTCGGCAAGCCCAGTAATATTCTTGTTATGTAATGTTATAGAGTTGCTTATTATGTAGTCTTGATTTGTATGCTGCTCTGTGGGTCAGAATTCTATACACGTCATTTAATGTTAATTTTTACCTCAGCGAAATAATGTGATGCTCTTAAATGCACGTTTGTAATGGTAGCACGCAGCGGTTCCAATCAATTATAGCAAGCTTCGCTGTCTAACCAGCGACAGTCTGGCAGCAATAAGCCCAAAAGCCAATTTCGTGCGCAGATAATGGCTAATCCTTCTCTTTTTATATACAAAATTGTATATAGGCTGTACATGCATACTACTATGTCTAGATTACAATGAAAACAAATAAAATACAAGCAATACAACATCCCTTGACTTTGATTAACATTGACATTGTGATTCTGAGTCTAGATTTGATCAAATCCAAATAGTGTATGTATTTTTGTTCAATAAAAATAAAATGAAGGTAACGTAGTGGCCCCGTATGTCTCATCTCCTCAATCAGTTCAACAGTTGGCCAGACGACGATTAAATAAATTGTAAGTCGACGGCCGAACGAACAAAAAAGGCCAATTAACAAAGATGGCCAAACAAACAAACACACACAATGATTAATATAAAACGAATTGTAGGCATAATCGTGTATTAGGCCCCACCACTGCTATACTGTATACATATAACCTAACCCTATAACCCTTTAAACCCTAACCTAAACCCTAACCCTAACCCTAATTTGGTGGCTATAGGTCAGATTAATGGCTATAGGTCAGATTAATGGCTATAGGTCAGATTTAGTGGCTATAGGTCAGATTTAGTGGCTATAAGTTGGCTACATAGTGTATACAGTATAGCAGTGGTGGGGCCTAATACACGATATTGCCGAATTGTATGTTTGTGAGCTACTCCTGGCCAGAGGCTCTTGACACGAAGGTGTCGATGGTGAGACTGAGAGCCTCCACCGTCTCCTTGGGTAGTCACTCTGTTCCACTGCTTGACGGTCACAGTCGTCGCACAGACACGCAGGCAGCACAGGCCACAAGCCCACAGCTCGGTCAAGTTCGGAATTGTAATTGACAATGAATTGACTTGTAATTTTTTATTGTGAATGTGAATGACATTGTGACTGTTTGAGTTAGAAAGTTTTACTTTGTTTGACAGTTTGTGTGTAGTGAATAGTGTAGATATTATAATTATTTCAAAGAGTGCGAAAAACATATACTGTAACTGTAAGTGTAATCTGTATAAATTACTAAAATAATGAGTTCTGTTCATTTTTAATTTCATAAATGGTTCATTCCACCTACAAGTTTCAGTATGGTTGGTATTCTTCTACACATCGTCATCGTCTATCGCACCTTTCTTTAGTTCTTCTTCTTTCCCTTGAATTGCCTCCTTCAATTCTGAAGATTATCGCAGTAGTTTGGTTTATATTGTGATGTGCAGGGTTACTAAATAATATTAAAGGGGACCACCAGGCAAAGAACAACATATAATTATATGTTTTGGTACCATTTTGTGATATCAAATAGATACCCAACATTTTGCAAAGGGTTGTGTAACTGTAATTCATACACAATGCAATTAACTACCACCACTTACGGAACCAGTATTATTTCATGGTTCCGTACGCGCCAAACATTTGCGAGTGCGCCACGCATAAGTTTAGAGACAATAGAATCCTGGACAATGAGTTCGCTCTGGACAAAGGTAGTCTTCGTACATGCAGACCGCATGAACGCATGGTTGAGAATGGTGATGCGTTTTCCAATTATATTTTTTTTCTGGAAACATATTTTTCTGAACTTGTTGATGGAATGGACTACTAAAGATGTTATCTTTCATTCATAAGAATATCATTTTTGGGTGGTCACTGGTGGTACTTTAAGGAACCTATTATGGAGTCTATAGAGGTCCCATCTCTAGTACAGTCACAGTGGCCACTTTTCTTTTTTCCCCCTAGGTGATCACTATACACATGTAGAGGTATAATTAATTTTATTCTTTTGTCTCTTTTAATTATCGACTAAATGGTGTTAGTTTATAAATTGCAGTCATGCTTGATTGATTTTTAATCCCACTTTTATTCATTCACCTACAGATGTGGAGAGGACGATTCACACTAAACATTATTTACATGTAGATGCGCAAAGGAAGAAGTAGATGTGAATGCACCTTCACACAACCGAATCTCCTTTGGAGTCTGGCATAGTCTGGTGGAACGATGGCCGCTTTTAGGAGAACGTTTCCTCTTCATGGACCTACTCTTGGTAAGATGATCTTCCTAACACAATGCTAGAGATGTAAATCAATGAAGCCGCGAGCTATCGAATCTGGCAGATTCTTCTTCAGGCAAACAAATGACAGCTAACTTTACCCAACATAAGATTATATACATAAACAGGTGGGTGGAAGGTGCGACCAGCAACAAGCTGGAGTGAACAAGAACAAAAGGATGGGGAATACAATGGAGGAGGTGTAAATGCAGTAGCAGGCTAGAGTAGACAGGAACAAAAGAAATAGTGCTGATGAGGGCTACTGGGGATGGGAGAATGTGTCGAGTGGTGGCTAGAAAGCTATGAGATGCTAGAGATGCGGGCAATCAAGTAAAATAGAGATTTATCATATCTTGCTGGAGCTAAATTAGAATAGACTGACCCTAAACAACAAAAAAGAAATCAAAACAACACTCAAAATTACATTTCATTTGGTTGCCCTTATATATAGGCCAGAAGAATTAAGCATGAATTAAATTTTGGTAGCCTGAAGGCTAAAGCTAATTTCAAGGCTAACAGATACTCTGCAACATGAAAACATAACAAAACATATTTTTTTAAAGTTACATATTATAAATCTTGTGGAATGTGGAATATCACAAAACCTAATTTCGTTCTGTACATATTTACGGTATTTATGTTGCCTAAAATAGATGTTGAAGCCGTTTTCTACAGTTCCAATGGAACTAATTATGGACTAATTAAACACAGGTTTGGCTGTATATATTGAAGGCAGATATCAGTTATGTGAGCAACAAGTTTACATCAATATTTGCATGTCATCAAATTGGATTTTAATGCACCCCTTTTTCCCCCTTTTTTGTTACTTTATGCATTGTTACTGTTGGTTCTGACTTCTTTTTTTCGGGGGCTCATTTGGGCATTTCGAGGGTGAATTCGCCCGCCGCCCCCGTGTATTTTTTTCGCTGGTTCTGATGGGTGCAATGCAGTCAGGCAGCGACAATGTTATGACCTATTTTAACATTAATATTATAAATAATGATATTTTGTTTGTCAAATCATATTTTAATGCCCCCTTTATCCTCCTTATTTTTTTATTTATATGCAGTGTTACTGTTGGTCTTGATGGGCACAATGCGGTCGGGCAGTGACAACGTTACGACCTCTCTCCCTCCCCTCAATTCTTCTCTGGCTACTCCACTTGCTTCTTCTATTCCATCGTCCTTCATTCAATCACAATCGTCATCATCACTATCTTCACCATCACCATCACCATCACTATCACCATTATCAACATCATTCCTTGCTTCACAGTCCCTATCATATTCGGGCATTCAAATTTCCAGTTCCGATTCTCCCATTGTAGAGCCCACATCATCACGGTATACAGTATTGACTACCGAAGTGATGATGACCTCAGTGAATACCGCATCACTCCATTCAACAATAATTTCCTCGGCCGATTCCAGAATCTTTCCAACATCGTCTCCAACTTCTTTTGTAATGACTCACTCATTAGCTAGCTCAGATTATGTAACAAGAAGTTCAAATGTTTTATCATCAACATCATTATCATCATCATTATCGTCATCATCACCAATATTTTCATTGTCGCCATCATCAATGCCACCATCATCAACCTCATTAACATCAACACCCTCATTTACGTTGCAAATGTCATCATCACTCGGTGCTACGCCTACGACCCAAACCATTCCGACAACTCCCTCATTTATATTGCAATCCTCTACTACACCTTATAACTTGTTGAGCCCAACTCCAACACACATTACTGCCCAGCCCTCCTCTCGGCCAGTCAATGCAACACCACCATACACCCAATTAACCCCAACTCAGTCCCTCAGCCCTACTACTGTAGTTTCTACACCTACACCCACAATGGTAACATCCACAACTTGGACCCGGATCCCCACTGCCGAGCCGAATGAACTGTCTCTGCTGGAGTGGTTCGGCATTGCTGTCGGGTGCGCAGCAGTTTTCTTCATTTTATGTGAGTATTAAAAATCATCTGATATAAATGTATGTAAGCTTTGTTCTTGGTAGTATTACCATACTGTTGTGTGTCGATGCATAGACAGTGCATGGCTAGCATGTAATTGTACCACTGCCCATAAGGTTTTATTCTTCATTAATTTTGTTTTATTATTTATTAAATATCAATTTTTCTTGAGCTGCTATGAACCAATTGATTGGTTTCTTTTGGACCTATTGTTCACTGATGCACTTATTTTGTTTAAATCTTTAAAGAAGCATGTCATCCAGCGGCAAAAGATGGAGATAAAGGAAGGAGATCCTCCATGTGCACTTCTCCCTGGGTCACTCACAGATACCATGGCGACAATTCAGTACTGTTCATTTTGATATATAGCTGTTGGATTCAAAATGATTTAAGCTCATTGTAATAAGCATAATTAGTTTTTGTTTCATATAATACACCAAACATAACTAGTAGAATACGTTGATAAGAGATGTAAAGAGATGTATGCAGTATTACATATGTTTGTTTCCCATTGTCTGCTATCTGCTGGTCCTGGGTCCCGTTGCAGAAAGAGATACAATCGATTGTAAGTGACGATTCGTTGTAAGTCAGAAACTTGACGCGTTTCAACCAATCTGATTCGCGCATCTAGAACACATGATCTGACTTACAATTGATTGTATCTCTTTCTGCAACGGGGCCCTGGTGTACCACTGCTAATATACAAGTGATACAGTAGAACCTCCATAGGTGGACCATACACATGAGGACCAGGAGGAAATGAAGAATAATATAGTTGAACCTCTTTATAACGAGCTCTGTTATAATGTGGTACCTGATTATAGCGAGGTTGTTTCACAGGTCCAAGTTCTATGTGTTTCATTATTTTTCAATCCCTGATACAACAAGATATCTTATATTACACTTGGGTTCGTCTCCTTAATTAGATCAAGATTAATTTTAAATTCCTAAATTAAGTTCTTCCATCACTCGATGGCTGTGATGGCCTTGTCATTTACAAGGGCCAGGTCTTCATCTGTGCTACCATCCCACCGCACTGCAAGATGTGGTCCATAGAGAGTATCTTCTTCATGGGCATAGCCCCATCTTGCCATGTTGGCCTTATACCGCCCCATTCTCGTCCGCATTCGGTTCAGGCATTGCCACTCTGGCCACTTTAGGTTTAGTCCTTTTATGAGTATGGGCTTGCTTGATAGTGAAGGATTCTGCTCAGGTGGTGGGACAGAATGGAGGAAGCTGTGTCGGGATACAAGGCGTATGTGGGGTGGTTGGTAGCCATATAACACTTGGGTAAATTCAATAGGCCCAAGATCCTCGTTATTATGAGGTTTCACTGTACCAAGAAAACAAGTCTAAAATAGAGTTATATATATTCAATTATAATATTTGATTCTAATTTCTCTACCCTCCTCCTGACCAGTCTTGGTGTACCACTGCCACCAAGTGAGGCAGCAGAACATCCTGCGGCAGAAGAAGGAGCTGAAAAAGGAGATCCTCCACGTGGACTTCTCCCAGGGTCACCATGGCGACCGTGTCAGCTCCTGGAGGAACAGCATGGCGCTGGATGCCATGACGACGCACATAGAACTTCCGAAGGTAAATTTATAAATGCATTCTTAATTCTCCTGTTTTACTCGCTATAAGAATAGTCGGCCACCAACATTAAGCTGCGATATACAAATTTGACTTGATATTTTCATGCAGGCAATCTTTAAAAGTGTCCCGTGAAAAATAAATTTTACAATTTGTCCTTGATGGACATGGATGAGGATATCTACAAGTATAATTTTGACTTGCCTAGGCAACCAAATATACCATAATTTGTTTGTTGTTGAAATTTCTTGATGTTATGTTTGCCCCTGATTAGGCAACAAGAAATGTAGGTTAACTTCTTGCATTGTCTTCATGTACACTACATGTATCTAAAGAGGAAGGTTAAAATAAAACAAATTAAATGGAACAGTTCTGCTGGAATCCTGATTTCTAAGTTAGCCTTTTGTGATCGTTAATTCTTAGTTAATACATTGTATGTTTATATACCCTAAAATTTAGTTTTGTTAATGTTATGTAAATATGTTTAAGCGCTTGAGGCTTTTTGCAATATGGGCTATATAAATCTCTATTATTATTATTATTATTATTTCATTTTTAAGACAATGGTGCCATCATATTACACAAATGATTGTCTTTGACATGATATCTTACTCATTGCATATCAAGGTAAACTTTTGAAGATATTCATAGATTGAAAAGTATCACACATTTTCTTATTATTTTCTTTGTTTTTCATCGGGTTTAGTCTCAATGGCCGGTAGAACTACTAAATTAGTCCGGGCTAAAGTGCTAACTCAAGTGTCGACTTACCTCCGACTAGGTTGATAAATTAAGTCCTGACTAAAATTTGGCATTCTGGTAGGCCTTGTTTAAGTTCGCAGGTTTAACTAATCTAAGGTGTGGACTAAAGTGTGGATTAGTTAGTCCAAGGTTATCCACTTAGTCCAGCCTAAGTTGATAAATTTAGTAGAATACCGCCCTTTTATCTTAAAGGGGTAACTTAGTTTTGGTTTAGAGGATGCTTAAAAAATGAAGAAGAAACTAAAATGTTTAAGACAGAATCAAATTTGTTTTATCACAATCAGTTCAGGAACAGCTAAAATATCCACAAATATATTTTATCTGATTGGTATTAATGTTTGTTGGGGACTAACTTTCATTCAATAGTTTAAGACAATATTTACATAATGGGCAATTCCAAGCAAACATTGACATAACCACTGATTTTTCAAATTCGTTGTACCATAACAAATTTGGTATCAAATGAAAGCTAAAAGATTGAACTTTCCAAAAATGTAGTTTGTTTTTGAAAAAAAAAATTGTAAACTATTATTTTATTGTTAATATATAGCATAAATTAATTTTCAGTTATTTTCACAAAACATTCAATTAAATATTAAGCATAAAAGAACTGCGAAAAGGAGTTTTCATAAAATTTTATTTCAGTGTTGATAGGATCATTGCTTCAATTTTTCAGATAAATATCAATTTCGTCATTTTCGCTCTTCGTTCCGCTTCAGTGACTGTCTCATTTACAATCATTAATATGTCACGGCGTTACACTAAAAACATATATTTTTAATATTTCTGGAAAAATATGAATGGGAATGAAATAATTTTTTGTTTTCTCTGTATTAGCCCATAGGGCTATAATATGCATGCTAAATAGCAGCATTATCTTTTACCACTTATTAATATAATCAATATCAATTTGGTCACGGCGTTACGTTTTGTGTAACGCCGTGACGCTACCTACTGGATTCCCATTGACATAACACAGTATACATAACCAAATAGTGTAAGATATTTTTTGTAGGTATGCTTGGGCATTGCTCATGCTATAATTATATGAATAGGGTCAGTTGATAATGTTTCCATCTCAAAGTTACCAGAGTCATGTATGTGTATGGGTTGTATGTCCGTCTGTCTGTATGTGCATCTGTACATCAGTGTTCTTTTTTTTGCAATATCTCAAGAATCGTTGGATGGATTTCGTTCAAACTTTGTACAATCCATGTATTTAGAGGTACGGATTATTGGATATGATTTTGGTCCATGAGGTCAAAGGTCAAAGGTCACATAGCTAACAAATATGCAAAAATTATATTATTATCAAGATAGTTTGAGAATCCTTGAAGGATAACATGATAATAATACTGGTATGCGTCCAGTGAAGTATTTGACCTGATTAGGGAATGGGGTCATGGGAGGTCATAGGTCAACAGGTCAAAATATTGTTGTTGTTTTTTGTTCTCACAATTAAGTTCCAGAATCAATGTTAGAAAGAGTACTGTAGGTAAAAGACAATTTTCTGAAACTGTTTGGGGCACAGGTCAAAGGTCACTCGGATAATTACCAATTCAAAAACAAACATTTACTAACTCTGAAATCATTTTACATGAAACAAATCACTTGCCAGTATGCACTGTGCAGACCAAAAATTAAACATTTGTATGTTATTTTGAGAAACAAGGTCAAAGGTCAGATGTCAAAGGTCTCATATTTCATTGTTACATTTAAGTATGTATTTTGGTTTTAATATTTGATGGTTCCATTAACTAACTTCTGAAATAGATAAGAATTTCAATTATGTCCTAAAAGATTTTTTGATCAATAGAGGGCGCTGTGCTGCAAATTTGTGTCATGCGGATGATCATTTAATAGCATCTTGGTTATATCACCCATTCATCTAGTTCTTTATTGATTCTGGATCACTACATTAAAATTATATCATATTATTCATCTCTTTAATATCTCCCATATATATAACATGTACAATTCAGAGGTCACGGCGTTACAGTCACGGCGTTACAGTGCATAGATACATTTATGATATCATATTTACTATGAGCATTGGATTTTTTCTACATTTTTATTTGGATATTCTAGCTTGATGTCTAGTACAAAGAATCAATGTGACAAAAGTGCAAAATGTTCCTGTAGTTCACAGAGTTTACTTAGTTTCTTATCATGTAAGAAACCCATGTCTTTTTGCCGTCACGGCGTTACAGCAGATATTGATATTCATAATTAATAATTTATCGGGAATTTTGGTTTTCTTGCCTATTGTAAATTATTGGTAGGATAGTGGTTACAGATGCATATCAAAAGTTGGTTCTAGATATTTAGATTTTATGAGTTATTTGGACTTTCATTGTGAGAAACACCCTCTGACCGTCACGGCGTTTGCTTGGAATTGCCCTAATACTGTTTATATAAATATGTTTTTCTACCATTCAAGCATAATTTAATTATAACTGTTAGTTTTTAATGATAATTTGCAAGATTTAGTCACCAAAATTCTTGTTGATCAGAACTGTACTATCCCTTTAAATTGGTAACTGGTTTTATAATGTTTGTTCTGGATTCAAATTCTTCTTATTTTTGGTCTTGCAGGAGGACACAGGTATGGACATGCAGTGGATGGACAACATGGGCTTCGAGGAGGTGTTCTTGGGAGACGAGTCAAAGTCGGCGAACAACAACTCCCTGCTTCCACCACAGACAAACTTGTAGTATTTGGCGAGAAGAGATAAAAAGGAGGCGATATGATTGGGATGAGCCGAAGTCCGCAAGAACAACTTGTTATGGTGAGGATCAACCTGCAGTAGCCGGGAGTAAGTGAAGGGAGAAATATGGAAGGGGCATTCAGATTTGTGTGAACCAATAAAGTCTGAAAGGAGGGGATATGATAGGAATGAGTCAAAATCAGGGAATGAACAACTCCCTGCTTCCACAGACAAACTTATACTAATTGGTGAGAAGAGATAAATAGGAGGAGATATGATTGGGTGAGACAATTTAAAAATCGTAAGAGCAACTCTTTCTAATTTCATGGACAAACTTGTAACCAGCTCAAGCTAAGCTTCAGTGGAGAGATATATAGGAGGGAGTATGATTTGAATGAGTCAAAATCAGGGAATGAACAACTCCCTGCTTCCACAGACAAACTTGTAGTAATTGGTGAGAAGAGATAATTAGGAGGGGATATGATTGGGTGAGCCAATTTAACCTGTTCACTTCGAGATTCTGAAATCCCCATAGACTTTGTACGTAGCCCACCCGGTTCCCGTAAGCATCGGGTTAAAAATCGTAAAAGCAACTCTTTCTAATTTCATGGACAACCTTGTGATGGAGAGGACTTAACAAGCTCAAGCCAGGCTTCAATGGAGAGATACAAAGGAGGGAGTATGATTTGGATGCGATAAAGTCAGGGAACAAATAACCCCCTGCTTCCACAGACAAACTTGTATTAATGGTGAGGAAAAAAGACTAAGTGACAAATCCATACGACTCGCCGACTTCACGGGCCTACAGCAACTAAAATCGTACGATTCATCTGGAATTGTTTAACTCTGTGCTGAAAGGTCCCGATACGTCATGCGGCAATGGAAAACAGCTGAGGGAAAGATGAAGAGAGTATGCTTTTTTTTTTTCGTTTCTCTTTTTTTTGCCTGGTAGGCTAAAACAAGAAAGATGTTTTCTGTTATTAAACTTCATTGCTATACGCTTGCATTTCCAAATCGGCTTAAATAAAACAAAATAGTCGCAAATTCACATGACAACATAAAACCTTCCTATACCATGTAATTCCAATTTTATTTTATTTTTACCAAAAATATACATTCCCTGTAATAAAAATATACATTCTTGAAGCACATTCAATAGAGATACCAGATGTTGTTAAGTAGTTTATTGCTTTAAATATTGATTTGTGGATGTGCTGTGGGAAGACTGGTAGAGTATACTATACATACTGTCCAATCATTGGATCTAACCCAGCGCATGGGCACTGCGTTTGTTCATCAGCGAGATGATCAATCGCTTTTCTGCTTTCTACCCAAGTGTAAATGGGGACCCGGTAGGAGGTGAAAGCCCTTATGTGAACAATCTTCTCAATGCCCATGAGCAGCTTGGAAGGAATGCTCCCCATGGAGTTGAGGTAGTGCACCCAGTGTGCAGTCTGACAGGGCATCCCATTACAAATTAGTTGATAGTGTAAAGCACTTAGAGATGATACTGTTTTGTAAAGTGCTATTTAAATCAAACTTATTATATTTTCATATTTATTGTATTTGTTGTATAATCATGAATGGCAGTAATTGTAACTGCTTTAAAAAGGCATTAATTAACCTGGTCATTTAGGCACAGTTTTATCTTGTGTACCTTTTTAATTCCTCAGGGTGCGTACTAGCCATAAATGTGTATTCCCTGTTAAGTGTAGGTGTTGAGCAGTGTTATGACCAAGATTTAAGAGAGTTCATTTATATTAAAGGGATCTATTAACATTGTCCAAATCCTCAAAACTTACTTGGAACTCTAGCGGTTCTCTCATACCTTGTTGAATTCATATTAGCAATAGGAACATGCGACAAGTTTCAGTTTTTCAAATTTCCCTTCTGTTAAAAAGATATTTATGAGTGAAGTGTTCAGATTTTGAACTATCTACTGGATAGTCATAACCATGTGCAAAGTCAGTGCAATGAGTTAGTGAATAACATTTTGCATTTTGCTCATTACTCAGCCATATAACATCCATTTAACGTGAAATTTTCACACAATACCCAGTGGACATATATATCAGATCACAATAATACACATTGCATCAACCATTCATCACTTTTTGCACATGTCACCAAAGTTACTAGATCCCTTTAAGAGTTAATTTGTATTTATTGTATGTTCCATTTGTTTATTCTTCTTTTCTACATATTATTTTCACTTAATTGCATGAATATCCACTTGTATGTATGCAGTTAAACAAAATACAACAGTAACCGTTCAGAACATTTCCAAGTGTACAACTCCATCTTTGTAATATTTGTTTGAATGGTGCCAATTGACCCTTCAATCATGAACAGTCGCATTTGTTTCCATGTGGGGCTTGTTTATTCATAGAACATAATTAGAAAATATGCGTTGTCTAAACGGTGCAATGTACATCTCATCTTGCGGTGCTGCCCAAATTGTTCAGTGTACATAAAAATAGTCAACGGTCAATGAAATTGTATGTGTTTTTAACAGTTTTTATTCAAGATAAAAACAAACAATGTGTCATTAAAATATATTTATGTAGTTATTTTTGTTGAGTTCATATAAGAAGCTTGTATTCGAGATAAGAGCTATACATCCAAAAAATTGTATGATGCAGCATTATACAATTTTGTTTAAGGACTTAGATCGAGGTATTGGTCACAATTTACTTTGAATGTATTTATTTGTTTAACCAAATGTCTCCTTTATTATGGAAAATAAGTTGTCTTTTCAGAATAAAGAAACTACAGATAGATTGCAGAGTACTACTTAGTACGGTTATTCAAAAACTTGTATTCATAAAATCAAAACAATCTGCAAGTGTTTTTTTTTTCCTGAAATTGTCAGATTGCAGCAACCAAATGTTTTGAAGAGTTTTCCTAAAAGAGAAATATTTGAGCCATTATTTTGAAGATACAACTAACTTGCATAATGCATATATATATATAATTAAAGTACTGGATTTGAATGTAGTTTGGATTTATTGAAGAAATTGGCTGAATTAAATATTTTAGTTTTTGAGATGCTTAGATACTTAACTTCTTGTTTTTACTTGATTTGAAAACTTTTTCCAGCGACAAGTTAAGTACTGTTTTTATATTCTTGTACTTTAAATGTAATTACCAGATTGATAAAAAAATTATTATTAAATTATTTATACAGGTACAATTGTATTTTTGATATATCTCAGATAATTATGTGTGCTGCATGCTGGATGCATATGTACTGTAATCTTGATTATATGTGTAACACCTAAAAAAGGTCTCACAATTCAAGTTTAAGCGTTCGTATCTCTCTTGTCCCTATATTATCTTACACAAATTTTTGTATCATTGAAGAGCCTGTTTATTCCCCTTTAAATTGACACCCCATATTTGTAATGGCATAATTATGGAATGTGCATTACACCTGAATATGAGGCCAGGTCAAGATTGAAATGTTTCAAAATGCATTGTTATTGTGTGACCACCTTGACACTATTCATAACACAGCCCATCTCCCCCCAAAAATGGAAAATTCACATTGAAAATATTGTTATATTTTGCAACATTTCACCTTCAACATGGCTATAATATATTCATTGTTTTTGTGGGGGGCATTTCCAAATATTGTTATTTGGCTTTAAATTTGAGTATGATAATGTATAACAAGATAGATTTCAATGCTCATACTGGAATTGCAGAATTTTTTTAGGTGTTTATATTTAGATGTGTGATGTATCCATTTTGTTGTTTAAAATGTTTATTTATTAGTAATGAAATCATTTGTATTCACATGTACCTTTTAAACAAAGTTAATGATTGTGACGACAAATCTTATTGCATGTATGTAGTGTTCTAAAAAGCCTTTACAATAACTTTTCCTGAAGGAATACAAAGCTATATTTCATAAAGATATAATAGTATAATAGTATAATGACAAGGATAATTCAGTGTAGTGGTCTGAATTTTACTGAGATTTTAAAAAAATGGAATGTTTGTTAATAGGAAAAATAGCTGAAAATAATTTATTATATGATATTAGAAACTTAGAGAAAAGAATGGGCCATTTTATTGTTATAGAAGATTAATTTTTGATGGTACGTTTACATTCTAACTGTAACTTGCAATTCTATACTGCATGCAGTGCTCAAAATAATCACAGGCCCGTTGGCCAGGGGCCACTGAAATTAAGCTTCGGGCCACCAAGATTCATTGATGTCATTATATTCCCTGGGCCAAATGGGAAACCAAATTTAACTAAATTTGGGGTTTGGGGCCACTAGAGTTTTTAAAATTCTTGTTTTTACTTGCCTGACTGGGCCACTTGGCAAAACAGTTCATTTCTATCATTGCAGTGGGAAAAAAAAATACACGGGGGCTCAGGGTGCTTTCGCCCCTGAAATGCCAAAAAGAGCCCCCCAAAATAATTTAAGAGCCCCTGTAAATTTGCATTCTAAGTTCGATGCAAAACAAATTTTAGAGTTATTTTCAGGCAGGCAAACGTAGCCCCCTTTTCATTTTTAATTTTTCACTTTTCATGAAAAGCAGCCCCCCCCCCCCCCCCCCCCTCAAAAATAAATAAATAACTTCATTTGTTTCCCTGTATCATTGCTGTATGACAAGGCCACCAAGATAAATAATCATACTACAACTTTGAAGTTTCTGCTCTGGTACCCATGAGCAAGAGGATGACTGGCATGCTGGTCACACGCTCTATCGCTTATAGTCTAGTTTTAGACCCAACTGAACTTATTCTTTCCCCCTACGCTCTTAGCCCGCTATATGCCAATGACAAGAGTGAACTTTGCCAACAGCAGTGATTTGCCTTTTGGTTGCCAGATTACTGCTGTTGGCACAGCACTCTTGTTGCCGCCATATAGAGGGCTAAGAGCGGAGGGGGAATGAATGATTTGATCAGGGTCTATAAAAACTAGACTATATCGCTCATAGGTCATTACCTTTTATTTACCCAAACGTGGGACAACAATGTAAATAAATATCTTTGGGAGGCATTCGCGTGCAGCAGCCAATATCCACAGAATCTGAATTATTTGTTTTTTGTTTATTGAATAAAAAAACAGTGGATTTGTTTTGTGATAAGGCTGATGTCATGTTTATGTCATTGTGTTACAATGTATTTGTTTTGATAATTTGTAAACATCATTCCAATATGACATCTTTTATTTGTTGGCACGCTTGAAGGCATGTCCACAATACACATACAAATTGACATTCATTAATCAGAAATTTGTATCCGGTATACTTTCCAATATTTGTCACATTTATTTTCATGTTTCCTACAGTCTGTGTTTTTATCATTCCGATATGACGTCATTTATTTGTAAGCACGATCAAAGGCACCACAATATAATTTGACATTCCGAAATTAGAAATGTGTGTTTCCGGTATTTGGTATTCCAATATTTGTCAGATTTTTTCCAAATTTCCTACCCATATCTCATGTCATTCCGATATGACATAATTTATTTGTTAGCAAGCTTGAAGGCATGACAACAATACTTACAATTTGACATTCAGAAATTACAAATGTGTATCCGGTATTTGGTATTCCAATATTTGTCAAATTGTTTTCATATTTTCTGTACCTGTGTTTATAATGCTATCTGTTTTTAGGCGAGTGCATTATGCATGCAACCCACCCAAACGCATTCTGGTCATGCTTCCATTGAAAAGCTTTATTCTGCTAACTGCTTTATGTTTTTGCTATCCATTATAAGAACGTTATTCTAGAAAATTCATTCTTTACTCATAAAACTTAATTACACGCTCTCTCAGAAAGACAGTTTACATTATACACAAATAGAAACAAGCACAGGTTTTCTCTAAGCATGTGCACAGTAAAGTGTAGTTCAATACTTATGTTTTTTATTATCAGCAGAATTCAAAACATTAATGCACTTCTTGAACATATTCTTTCCAAAGATGTAACTTGTAACTGAAATAACTACTTGGTGAAATGTAATTCCTGTATTATGCTTTTGTTATATTTTATATTATTTTAACAGTAAGTGAGCCTAAGCTATTTTAATATGCTATATTTTTGCACAGTACTAATCGTACCACTAATAAGTTAAATTGCTACCGTCATGAATTTCATACAATGTATTTGTGGAATTTGAATAAATACATTCACAGTATACATGCATGTGACCATGGTACTCCAATTAACAAAGTATGATTTCTGGTCTGTCTTATCAGGGTCCTTGGTTTTTTATTATTTATTTCATTGAGGGACTTGAATGTCTGATGGTGATCATGATGATAATGATTATCACCATCATATGATGGTTATGGTGATGATGAATGCTGATGATGAATATGGTGATGATGATGATGCTGATGATGATTAATATGGTGATGATGATGTTGATGGTGATGATGATGGTGATGATGATGATGATGGTGATGATGATGATTATCGTGATGATGATTATCACCATCATATGATGGTTATGGTGAGGATGATAATGATGGTGATAATGGTGATGATGATGAATATGGTGATGATGATGATGTTGATGATGATGATTATCGTGATGATGAAGAATATGGTAATGATGATTATCGTGATGATGGTGGTGATGATGATGGTGATCATGATTTTGAATGATTAATTTATATTTATTTTGGGACATCCGTTTAATACTAGTTCTGGGTATCTATCTAGTCCTGCTTCCATTCTCATAACCCTAACCCTAATTATATCATCATCATCACCACCATATTTATCTATCTACCTATTTGTTGATCTATCTATCTATCTATCTATCTACCTATTTGTTTATCTATCTATCTATCTATCTATCTATCTATCTATCTATCTATCTATCTATCTATCTATCTATCTTATCTATCTATCTACAGTATCTATCTATCTATCTATCTATCTATCTATCTATCTATCTATCTATCTATCTATCTATCTATCTATCTATCTATCTATCTATCTATCTATCTATCTATCTATCTATCTATCTATCTATCCATCTATCTATCTATATATCTATCTATCTATATATCTATCTATCTATCTACAGTATCTATCTATCTATCTATCTATCTATCTATCTATCTATCTATCTATCTATCTACAGTATCTACTCTATCTATCTATCTATCTATCTATCTATCTATCTATCTATCTATCTATCTATCTATCTATCTATCTATCTATCTATCTATCTATCTATCTATCTACATTATCTATCTATCTATCTATCTATCTATCTATCTATCTATCTATCTATCTATCTATCTATCTATCTATCTATCTATCTATCTATCTATCTATCTATCTATCTATCTATCTATCTATCTATCTATCTACCCACTCTCTATCTACTCCAATTATCTATCTATAATAAATCTATATAGTTACTTTTCTGAAGAGTACGAAACCGGTTAGAACTTAGAAGTGATTGAATAAAAAGCTTTACCATGTAATTATATCGTGTTTTTTTAGTTTGTTGTGTTGACTTTTTATATATATATTTCATCGATGAAGACTTGTAAAGTTATATCTATTTATTTATCTATATCTATATATTTATATATCTAGGCCATCTATATACATACATGTATATATATCAACCTTAGCTGTATCTAGAACAGTTATACCAAGATAACCTCTCATAGGCTACGGATCTAAAGTTAGTATAGGCCTATAGTTGATAGACTGCAATTCTGCTTACAAAAATTGCCAACATATGAAAACACCAATTTACAGCTAAAAGTGTAAAAAGTGGAGGGAACAAATTCGGGACAAAGGCACTTAGATCAAATAGCTTCAGGCGACCCGTGGCTATAATAATAATGACATTAGAAATTTAAATTGGGGTTGGATCGGACTCGGCTCCCCATCTCTATTCAATCTTGACATCCCCCCAAAAAATGATGATAAATGTAATCAGTAATCAGCTGTTGGAACAAAGCACATTAGCGCGCAATGCATGCATGGAAAGAGCATCATTTGGGACCAGAAAAAAAAAACATCAACTGGGGAAACACTTTAGGTCTTCATGGATGGATGCAAAACTGGAATATTAATCACATTTTATATAGTTCCATGTGAATGACAATTTGTGTAGATATTACATTATGATAAAAACATAAAACAATTTGACAAGGCGAATATCATTTTTGCTCCCAAAATAATAGGCATCCATAATTTTGTTGTGCATCCATCTCGCGATCTCAACTCCGGAGCGGCTGGGAAATCGACCGAATATCGTACGTAAATAACACGATGGTACATGCATGGTACGGAGTACGGTACCTTACTACCAGTTTTTACATGCAAAAATTATGCACAAATAATGTGGAGCTTTGCGGCGTCGATTATGTATGCGTGAAGCGCAGATGAATCTACTTTTCCATCATTGTTTACCATAAAACCCGTCAAAAATGGGATGCTGCACAAGGGAATGTACGATGATTACTATATGTATTATACAACTGGTAAGTTTCAGCCCCTTTTCTATCTTTCAAAGGATCGTGATTTTGGAAATAATTTTAGTGCGTGTGTATTGCGTCCAGTAGCCGGGAGGCCAGAAGCAACCACGCCGGAGATTAGGCGTTGGAGTTTCGCAGTTCATCGATAGCTTCTGTTGACTTCAGTGTGCGACTTTTGTGTGACTCGGTTACTTATTCTTATTGGCCAAACTGCAATTTAAAGAGATGATTTGACAATCCTTGATCATGATGAATTTTATTCACCATTTTGCATTCTACATATTTTGTTTACATTTCCTCTGTTCATTGCTTTATTGTCAATAACATTTGTCCAGCTCCAGAAATAGAATGCAGAATCATTAAATCAGTCCAGATAAATTGACAAAAATTCATGTCATTTCCAGATGAGATTACAATTTTCAAAAACATTCTTGTAATTTATGTTGATCATACAAAGATAATTTCATTGGCAATGCATGAAAATCTCACAGTGCCACATCATGATTGTTTTCTTTCAAATTCCAACGCATATTATTTGAAGAAAAAAAAATTAACTAACTAACCAACATCAACAAAAAAGTAACATTTTAATTTTTATTTAATATATGATACATTTTCATGACTTTTTGTAAAGTTCTAATTCTAACGTTGTATTATAACCCCAATTTGTTTGTATGATTTACAGAACACAGACAAAACATTCTTCCTCAAAAGAGATCCGTAAAATGCTGGTTATTTGGTCAAATTTTCATTGTATTTGATTTGGGGCTGATATAGAAAGGAGTTATTTTGATGTCCAATAAAAGACAAAATTACAATGTATTCATACATGGGCATTCTCTTCGAAGACGTGCCCATGACTTGGCATGCTTGACTAAAAGAACCGATGCGCTATACAAATTACACAGAACTCGTACTCGGGTTCTTTTAGTCATGCATACCAAGTCGTGGGCACGTCTTCGAAGAGAATGCCCATACATGTGTTAAAGAACAAAGAAATGCAATGCATGAAAAGTTACAAAATAATCAAAATAACTTGTTTTTTTTAGGAATCAGAATGTTTTTCCTTCTAGTTCTACATGTAGGCTACTTTGGTGGAATGTATTTTCAATTGGTCAAAAATGTTGTGGAATCAAATATTCAATGAAATATTTAAATCAGCAAAATTATGATATCAATCTTGTTTGCACTAATTAGTATACCACGTATGTTTGAATGAGTTAATTAATAGTTTGACATAATTTGCATTAATCAGATCTGGTAGACAGATTTCCATCAAAATTGAGTTGACAAATTTATACAGTGCATGTTAATTACTACTGTATGTACATGTAGTGCCACATTACTTAACACGCATATTTTTTGCGGAATGTGTGTTTCATTGCCAAGATCTAGAGGTGCCAGGGTCATAATGATAAACTCATGAATAATGCCCCCTATCAAAGAACTTACAAAATTTAAAAAAGGAAAGAATTAAGCAGGGCTTTAAAACATGATCAATATCTGCTTGCCTGGGGCAAGTAAATATTGATGTTGGGCAAGTAAAATGTCATAATTAGTCTATTTTGGCTGCGAGATTGGGCAACTAACATTGCTATTCAACTCCAATTCAGCTATTTTTTATACGTGTAAATGATATTCTTTGTATAAAATTTATAAGTGAAAATGAATTCATGATTAGTTAGAAAAGTGTAAGAATGTAATTTTTAATATTTGAATCAGTTTTCAAAATAACATACCGTATGTAATTTAAATTTCACAATTATGGTTCATGTGAATTACATTGTTCTTTTTGTATTTAATTGAATGTTTAGCACGTGCAATTCAGCTTGTTTGCCATATTGTGTTCAAAATAAATACCATGAATGTTTAATAAATACAAGAAAAATGTAATTCTGTATGTGACTGTAAATCTCATCTGAAACAAGTCCGAAATTTAATTTAACAAGCAAATCGAGCTACATGTACCTCTAGCGTTAATTTTTGTTTCACATAATTAGTTTTAGGGGGCAAGTAAATTTTCTGTTTGGCCAATTCATTTGACAAGTCATGATTTGACTTGCAAGCATGAACACAGTGAAAAAAATACACGGGAACTCAGGGCAATTAAGGCCCCCGAAATGAAAAAAGGAGAACCGGAAGATGATATAATTCACATCTACAGTTGAATGCAAAACAAATGTTAGAGTGCTATTTTAATGCATGTAAACTTAAAAGTAGCCCCCCAGCAGGCTTTGAAATATACAGGGGCTGAGGGTGATTTTGACCCCTAATTTTCAAAATAGCCCCCTGAAATCAGTAGGTAGCCCCTAAAATGACCATCTGTGAAATATTGTGTGATCTCCATCAGATTGAAAAAGTAGCCCTCTAAAATTAAAAATAAATTCCTTCATTGCCCCCCCAAACAAATTTTTTAAAAATATTTTTCCTGCCTGAGCAGGCAAGTATGAAATAAAGTTAGTGCGGACTGCAGAGGCTTGCACTAAGACAGGTTTAAAAGGTTTGACTGTATTCTATTGTATGATGAGTCACAAATTAAGCCTGTCCGACCTAAATGGAGAATCAATTTAATCCTAACCACGCAATGCAAGAGTCAGTAATAGAAACAGTAAACCCAGGAATAAACGACTGATTGGATGTTTGATTGGTACCCTTCAGAAGCTCTCAGATACGGGACTCACTAGATGCAGTGTCCCGCAATAATTATTAGGATTGTTTTCAGAAATGCTGACCGTTCGTTCCGTGAATTCATTTATGCCCAATTCATTTATGCCCAATTCAAGATACCAATAATGAAGATAATATATTTGTCTTTGGTAGACATTCAGTGGCTATCCAAATGCAAAAAAAACAACACACTAACAACAAGTAAGCAAGAGATTTAAAATCTGAAAAATAAGAATTATCATTCAGGTATATCATGTACTAGTACACTCATACTGTACTACATCTACAGTATAACATTTCATGCATAATTAGCTATTACAGGTCCAACAACATAACATACTAGACAGTGGGTCATAAAAGACATGTACAATGCACTTCAAATTCCATCAATCATTTGCCATATGTGACTGGCTATATAATATAGCAAAACCTGCCACTTGTCGGTAATTCATGTTTTAAAGAAATGGGCATTTTAAGTTCACACAATGTGTGTAAAAGACCTATGATTGTAAAATTGAAACAATCAAATCTTCGCCAATTATTGACCAATTAGTTATAAACAGAGCATCAAATGAAAGCTTGTGATGAGGCCTTTCTAATGGTATGAAAATCTACATTTTGATTTTTGACAAGTGCCGGGTTTTGCTATAGCCGGTCACATATAATATACAAAAGAAGTTGTAAAGAAAACTTGAATGGTAATGGTATCTAACCCCTATACAACTCTGAACACCTTTACCATTCAGTTGACTGCACTTATTCATTCTCCCAAATGCTATTCACCTGACTCACTCAAATCTGAAGCAGCCCTTTGTTGGCAATGTACAATAAAGAGAGTTTCTCACGGCTCAACGCTGGGAATTCCAATTTTTTACAATTTTCAGGTTTCTTTTCCTTCTTCAAAGTTCAAATTTGTCTGTCCTTACCTTTTCTTTACTTTTGTTTATTTTCTTTTAAGGATATTTTCTTCTTTTCTTGCTTTTCTCTCATTCATGTCCTCACCTACCCTTTTTTTAGATTTCATTTCTGTTTTCTGTTTCCCATTCCCTTCCTTCCTTCCCTTTTAAAGGGATCTAGTAACTTTGTTGAGATGTGCAAAAACTGATGAATGGTTGATGCAATGTATACTGTTGTTATCTCATATGTCCTCAGGGTATTGTGTGAAAATTTCAGGTCAAATGGACAATGTATGGCCAAGTAATGAGCGAAAATGCAAAGTGATATTGGGTGATATTCACCAACTCACTGCATTCACTTTGTACAGGGATGAAAATCTCGCCCGGAGATTTTCTTATCTAAATACTTCAATCATACATATCTTTGTAATGAAAGGGAAATTTGAAAAACCGAAAGCTGTCCCATGATGTTTATTGTTAATACGAATACAACAAGGTATAAAGGAACCGCTAGAATTACAATTTTATTTTGAGGATTTGGACAATGTTACTAAGTCCCTTTAATATGTATTTCTTTTAGTTTCTTTTCTTCCTTTCCCGTTATTCCCTTTTTCTTCTTTTTGCTCTTTCTCTCTTTCCCTCTTTTCTCTTAAAAAAAAAAATTTGTATACTCTTTCCCATTCCTTCGCTACATTTCTTTTCTTTCTTCCCAATTGCTTTTGAGAGAGTGTGAGACTGACTACATAGTTATCACATCTTTTCACATGCCATTAGCATTGTGAACCTTTCTCTAAATAACAAGCTTTGAAGATTAGCTTTTGTGTTGACAGTAATTGTAAACAGAAGCAATTGTCCAACCCGCCAAAATAAGTTTTATGAGCGTACGGCTCTACACAACACAGCCATTCTTCAAAGTACAAGCAGTGCAGTTCTGAACACAGATGTTTGAAAACTTAAACATTTCAAATTATCTTGATATCTTGATTTCTGATTCTACTCAAATAATTTGAACATGCGTAAACCTATATCACCTCTTTTCGCAAGCTATTACATTTTGGTTTTAAATGGTAGTACTAGCAAAACCAAGCTGGTAGTAATGTGTAATATATCCCCTTTAAGATACTCTATTTTAAATGGTAAATCAGTTTAATACTCGCCTGTCTCAGTGGTTGCCATTCAATTCCACCGAGTTACCAACTATTGAGCATATAATTTAATATGTAAAGGATGTAATCGTGGAGTACACATGTGTTCTACAATTACATCCTTTACTACTAACTACCAGTAATGTATGATTTACTCAACTGACGAGGGAAAAAAGAACTACCAGCACTTTGTTCTGATAAGATTACTATGATAAGAAATAGGAAGTATAGATAATTGAGGTTATTGATTCTAAAGATTTCCTCATCAAAGATTACTGATTATAATAGAGAAAATTTGCAAATTTGTGTTTGAAGTTGATGCTATTTAACAAGTTGCTGGTATCTATAGGAAGTGTGATTTTACCAATTCACTAAAAGAACCTGACCTGATAGCATTTATTCATGAGAAATGCAATATCTCGTAGGCAAGGGGAATATGTATGGCAGGATTTTTTCATTTTGATGATTTTATCACAGAAAACTAGGGTTTACATTGTACATTACCATGTGGCACACTTTGGATTTAGAGAAGAAAAGTCAATAATTACAAAAATCGTGTTTGAATTAAATTTGTCAACATGCATGTCACAATGTAAATTACACCCAATAGAAATTGAAATGAAAATCAGCACTCCTCATTCCCTGTGTACTGTACATTGCTAATAACAAGTACACAAAACATGATACATCACCAGTAAATGGTACAGATTTCATTTTTATTATTTTGGAACCATTCAAAACACATACAGCAATAATATTTCAAATGATATATAAATACAATAAAGTCGATAACATTTAGAACTTGAGTGGATGTTAAAACAAAGACACATATACACCAAAGTGACAAGAAAATGTTACACAGGTCGTTCATACACAGTCATGTACATTATACAGTATGTACACGATGTTATGAACAATAGAATTGAAATCTAAATGCATCTCTCTGGTCTCCCACTGAGATGCGTAGTGCATCTATGGTATTCTTTTGTACAATGTACTACACCGTATGAATGGCTAGATCTATACAGAGTCAGGTGTAACCCATTGTACCATTATAACAGGGCTCGACACCTGCTAGCACTTGCCCTATTGTCCGGGGCAAGTAAAAATTGATGATGAGCAAATAAAATGTCATAAATTGCCTAGTTTGGGCAATCGGGCAACCCAATTATTGGGCAAATATGAGAGAATAATGTAATTCCTTAAGTTTAAATCTCTGGTAGAAGTAAGCGGGCAAGTTAACTCTCTGTTCGGGCAAGTAAAATTTGAAAAGTTATGACTTTACTTGTTCGAATGGGCCAGTAAGGAAAAATATTAGTGAGGAGGCTTGATTATAAATGTACATGTTATTGGATCACTTGTAGTTGTATGAATGCTGAATTATGAATATTAGGGAGTTTTGATGCTTGAATGAAAAAGTGCGTTGATAATTGTTTGCTCGTGATATAATCAATAGTCACAACTAAATGTCAACTGACCTTATAATATGTATTACAGTACAACATGTTGAAAAAAAAATTTGTACTTCCTGAATATGAAGGTGATTTACTTTGGGAGTGCTCACAAATTATGACTGTATTGTTTCATTATACCACACCACAGGGAAGTTTCAACATAGAATCATAGAAGGTACAGTACCTTTCTAGATTTTGCATCCTTGATAGAGTTCTTGAATTTGAAAGTAGGCAAAGGGTTATTTGATAGAATAATTTATTTTGGGAAGTTTGCCAGTAAATCACTCTACCCCATCATCATCATCAAAGTTTCAAACTTCCCTGTTTATTAGTCATACCTGGACAACAACAAAAGAGAAATTAAAACAACAACAGTAACAGCTGGTTTTCTGGCAAGCTCATTTTATTAATTTAATGAGAGAAAAAATAGCAAAGTTCTTGAATACTTCCAATTCCAATTGTTAGCAGTGAAAAAAATACATGATGGCTCAGGGTCATTTACATATTATATGTACAGCTCCTGAAATGCTAAAACGAATATTAAAGTAAACCTGTGACATACAATGTAGTGACCACCCAAGGGAAACAAGAAAATTGGCCAATGTGGACAGGTGACCCCATACCACTGTTTTTCACAGGGAATCACTTTTGGTGACCAGCAGTGAACATACACATGGCTCAGGGTAAATTTACCCCCAACATGCCAACATTGAGACCTTGAAAATCATATTTAAAGGAGCCAAGTTCAATGCAAAACAAAATTTAGAGTGCTTTTTTTTTTCATGCAAGCAAGCTTGAAAAGTAGCCCCTGAAAATGAATTGTATTTGTTATCCCTTGGTGACCAGTATCTAAGGCAGGTTGGCTGAGCTCTGTTATCCCTTGGTGACCAGTATCTAAGGCACCTTGGCTGAGCTCTATTATCTCTTGGTGACCAGTATCTAAGGCAGGTTGGCTGAGCTCTTTAGTCAGGTGGCCAGGCACTAAGACAGGTGTGACTGTATCTAGAATTCAATGATGGATGGGATTGGATGGGGTCGTTTTGTATAAATATCATACATTATCATTCACACATTGTACTGTAGTATGCGTCTGCTTGCCATACATGTATTATCATTTCAAATATTTACTCAGGAGGCAATGTCAAATACACTGTATACACATGAATATATGTAGTGATGTTTCCTGTATAATGTACACAGGGGAAAATGTGATATTTATTTTTCGGGGGCTACTTTTCTAGTTTGCCTGCATGAAAATAATACCGTAACACTCTTTTTGGCATTTCGGTTTGCCCTGCGCCCCCTGTGTGTTTTTATCACTGTTTATTATCCGTCGGTATGATTATATGCCAAGAATAGTTCTAACCAAACATTGCCACTTCAACATATACATGTACATGTTTGATTTCTAACGAGGATGTTATTCGATGACGTGAAATTTATACAAATTACTCACATATTTCGCCCGCCACCCCCGTGTATTTTTTTTGCTGCACTGAATTGCCTGGTTATGAAATCATACATGTGCTACCAAGTGAGGCTCCCGAAAGTGCCCCCTTAAATATGACACAACCACATTTAATTTGATGATATTTTCTTTTGTCAGATTGCAACGTTGGAGAAGCTGGTCTTTGATGTTTGGGTCTACATGTTTGTGCTCATCAGTGATGGCTTTCTAATACTGTTTATTTTTGTTTTACATTGCTTACTGAATCTAAAAATAACACAAGGAACCTATATTCAAAATTAGCACCTAAATAGAGAATCTGTTAGATTTTACAATTTTGATATTTTTTCTTTGTACAGATTGCGACGTTAGAGAGACTGCAGGTCTTTGATTTCCTGGGCTACATGTTTGTGCCTATCATCAGTGGCTTTCTCAACATAATACCATTTACTTCTATTGTTTCTCTTACATCAAATCTAAACTGACACAAGTGATAGATTTAAGAGATTTATCTGTTTGATTTTTTGCTATTTTGTCTTTGTACAGATTGCAACATTAGAGAGACTGGTCTTTGATTTCCTGGGCTACATGTTTGTGCCTATCATTGGGGGATTCATTAACATCATCTTAGTCTTATTCGGTCTCTTTGGATCCTACCAATATCGACCAAAATTCATGGTTTTGGTAAGTAAAATTATTAATGTTTTTGTTTTTACATTTATACATTGCCCCCTCCCCCCCCCCCCAAAAAAAAAAAAAAACAACAATACAAAACAACAGCAACAACAATAATTAAAAGTATAATGTGTGTACTGTAGTCATGTGCCAATATTGATGACAATTCAAAATTCAGAAAATTTAAAACACGAAACAAGAATAATTTGAAGTCTAATGTCCGTAGTCTAAGCGGGACGATCATCCCGATATTATTTTTGAATTCTACCGAGACAGAATTGTTCTTTACCTAACAGTGTTACATAAAATCATTACTTTAAATGTTCACTGGAAAAAACAATTAGAAAGCATTACCAAAATGTAGCTTGTTAACATTTGAAGAAATAAATAATTTTAAAAAACTTGGACTGGAAAGAGTGAGCACTCAAAAAACCTTTCACAGTGAAGTAATTAGCTCTAAAGTCAAGTACTTTTGCTTTTTTTTTTTAACAAGCTCTTTTTATGCAAACGATAATGTAGATCACTTGTCCATGTATAATGCACCATTGATACAGTATTGGGCTTGTAATGTAACCAACTTGTTTCTCTATGCCGCTTTTATGGTGTGCATTTAGTCTGTTAAATGGCCCTGAATTACATGTTTGCAGAAATACACAATGCATTGTAGATAATTTATGTTTGCGGCCTGCATTTCCTAGATGCCATTTATTTGGCCGCACACACAACGACTGTAAATAGGTCATTTTGAGTCAATAAATGAGTGGCATGACATTTGAGAGAGATTGTTTTATTTGTTGTTCGTCATCATTGTAGGAGCTACTGTCATGTTGAAATGGGTAGCTGCCCCCCCCCCCCCCCCCCCCCCCCGCCCCCATGGCAATGAATTCATATGTACAGTATGACGTGCTATACATGTGCATCATTCACTTTGTGTTTATGTCAAGTTTTCATATTTTTTCAATTTTGATTTTGATTTTTTTAAAGAATAAAATATGTACACTCATGTTCTATTTAATATGAATACGCTGTACTAGTACTTTTGTTTCCTTTGCATTTTTTTTCAAAAAACAAACAAAGATTTCCATGTCAATTTACATAAGTAAACACACAAGTATGTGCACAATTCCTTTTATGATTTTAATGGGGGAATAAACGAGCTATACACCACCATGGAAACCGATACTTACAAGCAACATTTAAACAGAGCTGTTCATGTACATAACTTTGAGCACTCATTTTGTTCACTATGGCTATACTATTTTAGATGTCACACAGTGTGTGCTCCCATTTGTGAACCCTAAGAAAACATTTATGAACTGCTTGGGTCTCTGCAGTCAGATAAAGATCAAGATTGGATATTATGTTTATCCTACTGGCTGTGAAGAAAGAGGTCTCATATTATTCCTAACACCCCAGAGCGTTGAGCGGTATTGGAGCACTGGTTTCAATAGAGCTTAGTCTTATGTTGCTTTCATGCTGGACAAATTTCTATCGGATGCGTCCGGACGCATCCGATGAAACGTCCAGCATGAATGCTACAGAGGTGAAAAAGCCGATAGAATAGGCGATGAAAAGAAGAGAAAAAGGCGATTGTTTTCTCCTACTTTAGAGCAGGAGAAATTCACTTTCTATCGGTGTCACTCCGATAGAATCGTCAGCATGAATTGGTTCGGGGAAAAAACACCGATTAAAACGGTCAAAGGTCGTGACCTTGTTCTGGCTAACGCAGTGCAGCGCGTGCTTTTTTTCGGAACACGGCGTGCGATAATATTATGCATAGCTAGCTCGTGTGTAAAGCGATTGCGCAACAATTCTTCACTTCCGGCGGGTGAAAGCAAAAGGCGATTAAATTCCCCTCCACTATGAACGCTACAGAGGGGAAGTTGCGAATTGCCCGTTGTTGACATAAGAAATTCTATCGGACTTTTCTATCGGTATTTTCTCCCGTTTGCCAAGCTTGAAAAGGGTATTAGAGGGTGTGTTCAGCTCATCTAATCAAGGAGGTAGCAATTTTAAATGTGTTTCCATTTGCCACATGTGTTAAAAACTTATTGAACTTTGAATTGATCAAAATGTGTACTTCCATGTTGAAACTCGGTATTGAAGCACTGGTTTGAATAGAGGGTGTGTTTAGCTCACAAATCTATTCAGTACCTATAAACGTGTTTCCACTTTCAATGCTAAAAACATGGTATAGAGTACAGAAGCCATGACATCATAAAAACACTTTTTTAGAATTTTCAAATTTGGACTTCATTTTCAGAAAGAGCATACCGTATTTGTCGGTGTATTAACCGCTCCGATGTATTAACCGCACCCCCAACTTTGGCCGTTTTTCCATGAAAAAAAAAAAAATTGATAGTATAATTCTTGATTTTTAGTCTTTAGATGGTCAGCATTTTCTTAGGAAAGGTACCAAAAATAGCTTATCTATCAGAGAATTTTTGCATATGAATTTTGTTTTATTTACTGAAGTCTCCGAAGTAAATAAAGAAAATTATCAGGCCTTCTTCACAGCAGAAGAATCTATAACTTCTGTTGAATTTGCCACACGGATCACTACACATGGGACTACATAAAACGTTAGACAACAAAACGAAGATTTCACCAATAAAACAATCAGAACGGAGATTTTAAAAAAAAATGTACCTTAATGTTATTCCTTCTTTCTAGTTCAAATTATGTTGAATCTACTCTTGAAAACTGTTTCAGAAATAGTAAGTAATAATAGCGAGTAATACGGCATACGATCGTCGTCGATCGTCGACATGGATGAAACGATTCTCAAACGTTGACATCCAGTCCGCCCGGTACTAAACAAATGCTCCGATAGCCCGCCATATCACTCATACACTTTGCGTGAAGGTTATGGGTCTATTTTGTTACGCGAGATCCATCCGCCGGGAATTGGGGAAATCCCCGGCGGATGGATCTCGCGTAACAAAATAGACCCGATAACCTGCACGCAAAGTATATGAGTGATATGGCGGGCTGTATTGGAGCATCGGCGGCCGGGGGTCGGGAAAGAGAATCCCCGCCTGCATGCTCGGCCAAGTGCCAGTCGCGCGGCCGGGTGCATGTTAGGATTCGTACTAAGATCGAAGCAATGATCGTGAATCTTCAAAGCTGCTTTCGCAGCAACAACGAGCAATATTTAGGAAGAGGTAAAAGAGAAACATAAAAGACACTGCATGACTTGTTTTGGGGGGAATATGCTTGTATTTTCCGTGCATCGTATGAGTATGAATGCCTTGCTGAGGTGGACTTTGGTCACTTGTGAATCTTATCTCCGTGTATTAACCGCATCGTATTAGGGCCCGGCGCTGGCTAGGCAATTTGCGTGTACAATTTTCCTATCTCCGTGTATTAACCGCTCCCCCCTTTTTGGAGCTTTTTTTTGAGAAAAAAGGTGCGGTTAATACACCGACAAATACGGTAACAAATATTGTCCAAATACCGAAAATCAAAGGAATATAGGTTACGTATTGGCTGAGATATGCCCATCCGAATGAATTTTACTTCAATAGGCAATCAGTGTTATAGTGCACTGGTTCCTAAATTTAGGAACCAGTGCACTATAACACTGATTGCCCATTGACAACAAAATCATTCGGATGGGCATATCTCAGCCAATACGTAACCTTTTCCTTTGATTTTCGGTATTTAGACATTATTTATTATGTTCTTTCTAAAAATGAAGTCCAAATTTAAAAATTCAAAAAAAAATGTTTATGACATCATTTACATGTATGACATCACACTTCACCACTCTATTGAAGCACCAGTTTTTAGCTCACCTGAGCCAAAGGCTCAAGTGAGCTATTGTGATCGCTTTTCGTCCGTCGTCCGTCGTCCGTCGTCCGTCGTCCGTCGTGCGTCGTGCGTCGTGCGTCGTCCGTCGTGCGTCGTCCGTAAACTTTTTACATTTTCATCTTCTTCTCCAGAACCAATGATCGGATTCCAACCAAACTTGGCAGGAATCATATTTAGGGGTAGAGGAACCAAAGTTGCTAAAATGGTGGGCGTGGCCCCCAGGGGGGCCCTGGGGGAGGGCACCAAATGTAAAAAATATGTAAATTTTAAACATCTTCTTCTCAAGATCCAGAAGTATGACAGACCTGATATTTCATATTTAGATGCCTCTATTGATGAAGAATGAAAGTTGTTCACAAGATTTTTGTGGGTGGTCCCATAAGGGCCCTGTGGGCGTAACAGTTTTTTTGGGGGCCCTACCATAGGAAATATACATTTTCATCTTCTTCTCCAGAATCAATGATTAGATTCCAACCAAACATGGCAGGAATCATCTTTAGGGGTAGAGGAACCAAAGTTGCTAAAATGGTGGGCGTGGCCCCCAGGGGGGCCCTGGAGGAGGGCACCAAGTGTAAAAAATATGTAAATTTTAAACATCTTCTTCTCAAGATCCAGAAGTATGACAGACCTGATATTTCATATGTAGATGCCTCTATTGATGAAGAATGAAAGTTGTTCACAAGATTTTTGTGGGTGGCCCCACAAGGGCCCTGTGGGCGTAACAGTTTTTTTGGGGCCCTACCATAGGAAATATACATTTTCATCTTCTTCTCCAGAACCAATGATTAGATTCCAACCAAACATGGCAGGAATCATCCTTAGGGGTAGAGGAATCGAAGTTGCTAAAATGGTGGGCGTGGCCCTCAGGGGGGCCCTGGGGGAGGGCACCAAGTGTAAAAAATATGTTAATTTTAAATATCTTCTTCTCAAGATCCAGAAGTATGACAGGCCATCGCAGAATGGCCCCATAGGGTCCCTATGTGAGTGGGGTTAATATGCTGAAGTGGTCAGTGGCTGGTGAAATGTGTTAAGCTTTGTCTTATATGTGTGTCTGTCTTTTTTTATGATTCACCCAAACATTATGGTAAATCATAATGTTAGGTACAGGGGATCAAAAGTTATTGATTAAATAGTACATCACATTATAGATTTTGGCATGATTTCAACTGATTTCATATCTTCTGAGGGTGCCAGAGAGAACATGCGCCAGATGTGAATTGATTGACCTCAGGTGAGCGTCGTGCCCCCCTGGGGCTCTTGTTATAGATAAAGGGTGTGGCTCTTGTTTATCTCATCTAACTTGTTTTAAAACGTGTTTACATTTTAAATTGCAGTATTTAAGCACTGGTTTGGATAGAGGGTGTGTTTAGCTTCTATCGTTAAGCTCATACGTAGAAATGGCTTGCCTATAAATTGACTGCCCAGGGCAAATAAAATGCTGTAAATGGTCAAGTTTGATTACCTTATCGGGCAACTGACTTATTTTTCTTCTAAACTATGAGGGCCAAATCCTTTCATTGTAAATCTCATGTAGAAGTATGGGGGGGGGGGGGGGGGGCAAGGCAATTTTTTGCTTGGGCAAGTAAAATCTTCATATTTATGGTTTTACTTGCCGTTCTAACAAAGTCAGTTTCGAGGTTGGGATGTTTCCACTTGATAAATATTAGCATGAAACACAATTCAAAACGTTGGTTATGGGTACGATAAGATAAACACACGTAGAGATAGGTATATGCACTGTGAATCAGCGGTAGTCCAGTAGATTGTACGAGTAATGGAAAGAAAGTCGTTTCTCAATTAATTAACGCATTCCGTATAAAAGCCTAGATGTACAGAACATGCTACTGCTGTGTACTTCTATTTTACATTGAAGCGCTATATAAATGAAGTTATTATTATAATTATTATTATTGAAGAACAATGTATAAATATTGCATCAATTGTATCTAGCTGGAAGGAGCTCACAAATTGATTATTATAGCAACATTTACAATGCTGACTGACAACAGACTGATGAGTTAAATGCAACAGAAATTAGTGTTTGATGCAAATTGTTGAAGGTTTTTTATTAATTTATTTTAAATGTTCAAAAAGAAGCTATTTACTTTCTGATTTTCCCTCATTTGCTACATATATGTACATTACATGTAGGTGAATAAATTGTGCTGTTTTCCAAATGTTTTAACTATTTGTCTTTAATTAGTGCTGTAGTGAAATGGTTTCATGATTCCGTTACCCGGTGTTGCCGTGGACAATTTCAAGATGACTGTTACCCGTTTCCCAAATACCCAAAATACTACAGCTCACTATTTTGTCTATTCATGTTGTACTTTCCCCTTCAGTACAAAAATGTAACTTTAATTGTGGGTGCATGTAGTCTGTCAAACAATTTACATGTAATTGTTCTGTATTCTTCCTTGTTATTTGTCCTCTGCAGTATTCATTATGGCAGCTATTGTGGCTTGGCTGGAATGTATTCATCGTCTGTTTATACCTAGGTGTTGGCTTTCTTTCAATTGAGGTAAGTGAGCAAACAAAATAAAACAAAACATTGGCCTTATTGTGTGGTTTGGGAAGTAGGCCAATTGAGGTGTCATCGATTTAGTTGGAGTGATCCGGTCAAATTCAACCTAAAAATCGATTGGTGCTTCCACATTTCTCTTGTACCTTGTTGTTTGATTAATCAACATAAGAATCAAATTGGTTTTGATTTGTCAAATGTCTCCCTAATTATAGAGATTTTTATGATTGAATTGAAACGCGTTAATTTAAGACTTTTCATCGTCTGTTTTTTATACCTCGGTGTTGGCTTTCTTTCAATTGAGGTAAGTGAGAAAAAAAAGAAAAAAAACCATTGGCCGTATTGTGTGGTTTGGGAAGTAGGCCAAATGAGGTGTCATTGAGGTGTCATTTATTGGAAGTGATCCAGTCACTTTGTCAAATTCAACCTAAAAATCACTTGGTGCTTCCACATTTCTCTTGTACCTTGTTGTTTGGCTTTTAAAAACAGGAGAATTAAATGGGTTTTGATTTTTCAAATGTCTCCCTAATCAGGCTCTGTAGCCAGGATTTTTCATGGGGAGCTGTGTATTTACAAAAACGGGACCGAGACCACTTGCCAAAAGAGAATCGAGACCGGTAAAAAGTGGACTGAATTTGGGGGGGGGGGGGTGCATGTTACGCACCCCCCCCCCCCCCCCGGCTACGGGCTTGCTAATCATGGAGATTATTATGATTAAATTGAAATGCGTTCAGGAATACTTTAAATACGATTGCAGTCAAAATCATTCAGCAGTACAGTACATTAGGTGATACAATGTAAATCTGAAATGATTTTTTTTGTTTGATAAGTTCTTTTAGCAGCGCTCTCCATTTTCAACAATTATTATTTATTACTATTTTGTATATTCAATTTTGTATTCATTTTATCACCCCTCTGTAAGAATATATTATGTTTATCATGTTGTAAATTTATTTTTGTTGAAAATGAAAAAATAAATGAAAAAAAAAACAGTGTTCTTTTGTCCTATTTTGAAATTTAACATAAATTAAAATTGTACCAGCATTTCTAGTTTTCTACTGACATGTAAGTTATTTGTACTGGTTGATTAATTGTGAGTGCAACAACTGCTACGAAGCCATCTAAAGTTAAGTTGGTATGAATTATTGATTTCAGATAAATCATGGTACGGCTATAAACCAACTTCATGCATGTACTACTGTATGCAGTTGACACTTTTCATGGAACAACTTTTTTTTTAAAATCAATAACACCTGTTTTGTCAAATCAGATCTATACATGAGATGGCCTACTTTTGAAACCTACATACTTATTGTAGAGTTCCTCTCCTTTTGATCTATTCACATGTCAATGGCAATTAGCTGCCTGTGGCATGCATGTATCATGGTCACATTTATTTGGGGGGGGGGCATATTTCTTTATTTAAAACAGATTTTCACCTTCTGGTTTTTTGTTATTGTTTTTATCTTGAATTATTAAGGGCACTTTATATTTCTTTATTTAAAAAAAAGTATTTTCTCATTCTTTTTTTTTTTTTAATATTAATTTTGCCAATATTAGGGGCACATGCCCCCCCCCCCCTCCACCAACTCCCGTCCCCTGTACTAGCTAAGCCACTCTGTGCAACATTTTGTTTACTTTTCATGTAAATCAAAATATCAAATCTTTTATAATATCTGTTGGCTTCCTATTTGCTTGGACCCCACCCCAAATGTATTCAAAATTGATTTTAATCAGAGCTAGTGTTTTGAGTGTTTGCAATACACTTCATGTATCTTTGGGCAGATTTTGTTTCATTTCATTATGTATGTGTACATTTTATGTACAGTATGTTTGTATTTCATGTACACATGTGTACATAATGTACAATTCACACAAAGTGTGCACAGTACACTTCATATGCAATGAGCACATGTGTACAGTAGACCTACTCGTAACCCGTAGCAACGGTTCTACAGTACTTACTTAGCAGAGTGTATTTTTGGACATTTTGTTAATTGGATTTCGCTTTAACAACAGAAGGAAATGCAACATCAAAAATAGCATGAAATTTGCCATAAATTCACTTCAATGCTTAAATATATAAATGTAAACTAAAATATATATACCACCATGGACATATTGTTAATTGGATTTCACTTTAACAACAGAAGGAAATGCAACATCAAACAGCATGTAATGCCATAAATTCACTTCAGTGCTTATATATTGAAATGTAAACCAGGGCTCAACACTAGCACTTGCCTGCTTGCCCAGGGCAAATAAACATTGATGTCGGGCAAGTAAATCTCATAAATGGTCTAGTTTGCTTGCCCGAGTGGGCAACTTAAATTTCTTGACAACTATAAGAACAGAATGTAGTTCCTTACATGAAAATCTCATCTAGAAGTAAGGGGGCAAGTAAATTGTCTGTTTGGGCAAGTAAAATTTGAACAATTATGATTTTCCTTGCCCAAACAGGCCAGTAGAGAAAAAAGTTAGTGTGGAAGCTTGTGTAAACTACCATGGAGTATATTGTTAATTGAATTTCACTTTAACAACAGAAGGAAATGCAACATCAAAAATAGCATGTAATTAATTGCCATAAATTCACTTCAATTCATATGAAAATTTAAACTATATATTACACCATGGAGTAATTACTATCTGTGAAAACGCATCATGGTCCCGTTGCAGAAAGAGATACAATCGATTGTAAGTTACAATTTATTGTAAGTCAGAAAATTTGCGCGTTACAACCAATCAGATTTGCGCATAATTGAATTTTAGAACACATGATCTGACTTACAATTAATTGTAACTTAACAGGGCCCATATCTATTTGCAACTGTACCAAAATTCAGGTATATGAATATATCCTTATCACGGATAGGATATTTATTATCTAGACACAATTGATTTGATATGATTTGCTACATAAGGAAACGCAACATCAAAAATAGCGTGTCAAAAGGGTTAATGATAATTCATGGTAATTATGATTTAAACTTCCCTTTTTACTTTAAAGGTAAAAAAGATTCATGGAGAATGAATGTACATAAATTGTGTTTTTTTCTTTCTGAAAATTAATGGTGATGTGCGAAATAATAAATGTATCTTATTCCTAGTGCAGTCTGATTAAAAATGTAAATTATTTGATTCATATTCTGTACATTGTATACATTATTTATGTACAGTTTAACAGGGCTCGACACTCCCACTGGCCTGCTGGCCCGGGGCCAGTAGAATTGCACTTTAGGCCAGCAAAAATGTATAAAAAGTCATATTTGGTGGCCCGATCAGGAAAGCAGATTTTCAACCCGACATTGACAAAATTAGAATAATCTTGTTTTCTTCCATGTCATGCTTCATCCATAATCACAGGTTTGAGTAGGAAAGAGTGATATTTTGAATTGTACAAAGTTTACTCAATGAATTTTCGGGCCACCAGAAAAGGGGAAGAAACTATTTAACTGGCCTGACTGGGCCACTGACAAAAAAAGTGTGGGGCACCTGCCATATGTGATGAATTTCCGTGTGTAAGACTAAGAGCATTATGATAAATGGGGGTATTAATTACATAAATTGCCATGTACATATTTGTGGGTACGTACATTAGTGTACATTGTACTTGTGATTTATGAAATATGCGATGAATTTCCGTGTGCAGAGCATCGTGATAAAGGGAGGTTATTATAATATTAAATACATTTGCCATGTTATGTATCTGTGGGCATAGATTCCTGCAAGAGTCTTGGAATATTATCATCTTGAAAGATGTTTGCCAGATGCTGGCTAATGCCGGTACCAGCTGTTATGGGGGTCTGTTTTTAGCATATTCCTGGCCCATTCCCAATCTGTGCTGCAGTTTTCAAGACATATCCATCAATTCTACTGTAGAGAATTAATGTATGAACCTCTCATACCTCCTTGGTATGACCAAGGAGGTTTACCTCCTTGGTATGACAGACCGTGATGAACTGATCAGGCTCAAGTATAACGAAAACATAAGATCATAGCCAGGGCTCAGGGTGATAACCCCCTGAAATGCTCCCTTTCCCCCCCAAAAAAAAAAAAAAAAAAAAATACTGTTGATCAAAAAATCCAAAAATAAATAAACAAAAATAATAATATACAAATAAAAAAATGAAGGAAAAAAAATTTAATTAAAAAAAGTCTAAAATATCACTTTCGGGGAAAAAAAAACAATTTGAAGTTGATCTTCTAAAAGTTAACCTGAGTTACCTATTCCCTAACCCTAACTTTCTATTTAAGCACTGTTCATAGACCCACTGGGTAATTGACACGAGTGTAAATGTGTTGTGTCCCAGGGATACATCATACTCTGCCTCTGGGTTGCACCTAGGAGTACCTCCTTGGTTGCACCAATGATCTGTTTTGTTAAGAATAGGACTGATTGGCTCGTTAGTCGCAATGTAAGTTTATTGGGTCTGGCAGCCAGATTTCTTTTCCATGCCCCGTTGCTTCCTCCCCTACATACATGAATTCTCGCCTTTCCCAATCAACTTCAGCATCATATCTCTACCACCTGGCTTCATTTGGTCCTGTTCACAAGCTTCAGAAAATTAAATTTTTGTTCATCTTCAAGGTGACTCATTAACTTCATTTTTTTTCTTCAAAAAGTGATTATTTTCAAAGAGATTTCAGTCTTACAAATATATCATAGTAAGATTCTTCTGAATGATGTGTGATGGTTTCATAAGGAAAAGAACAATGTTTACCTTAGAACTAGCAATAAAAGGGTGAAATTTAGTGTTAGATTTTATCGCCTTTACCCATTGATTTTGACTGCAATCAAAAAGCGTTAACGGAATTCAATCATAAACATCGTCATAATTATGGAGACATTTGACAAATCAAAAAACCATTTCATTGTACTGTTTACTTTTTATTTATAAGCTAAACAACAAGGTCCACGTGTAATGTTTGAATCTGACAAAGTTTAATAATGGATCGTACACAGGATCATGATTTGTGACCGGCTATAGCAAAACCCTGTACTTGTCAGTAAAAATCAAAATGTAGATTTTCATACCATTAGAAAGGCCTCATCACAAGCTTTCATTTGATGATTTGTTCTAACAAATTGGTCAATAATTGGCGAAAATGTGATTGTTTCAATTTTACAATCATAAGTCTTTTACACACATTATGTGAACTTAAAATGCCAATTTCTTCAAAACATGAATTACTGACAAGTACAGGGTTTTGCTATAGCTAGTCACAATTATCGGCACATTTGAGACGAGCCAAATGATTGCCTGCCAATTTGACACGTTATGAACTTTGTAGCTACTAGACTAGATCGAAAGTAGGGTAGTGTAAAGCTCAGCTTCTTACAAGTTTGTATCTTTACAACTCTAACAAGAGTCTGCTGATTTTTTTGTTTTTAATTGTACCTTTGTGAACTGTACCCATTGTCTGAGCACTGATGTTGATAATCATGTATCCATGATGCAGACTGCAGATCATCTATGGAATGTGTCAACAAAATCATCCTTATTTATGAAACTAGCAACTTAATCTATTCATGTGCTGCGTTGTGCATACTTTCTAAGAATCTTTCTAAGAGCTTTCTGATATTTTGATGTACTTTGTGAACTGTGCCAATTGTCTGAGCACTGATGTTGATGATCATGTATCCATGATCATGGAGACTGCAGACCATCTAAATGTATGGAATGCAAGCTTCCTTTAGGGGCTGGGAATCATATCAGCCCAACAAATCACATGATGAAAGAGAACCTGCGCGTGTACGCACAAAGATAAACGTAAATACACTACTGGGACACAGAAACGCACTCACGAATGCACATTTATGAGATAAACACGCGTTCACTGGTCCATACAATACAGTATGAAATATTGAATTTCAATAACTATCATATCAGTCCAACAAATCACTTGGTGAAAGAGAACCTGCGCGTGTACGCACAAAGATAAACGTAAATACACTACTAGGACACAGAAACGCACTCACGAATGCACATTTATGAGATAAACACGCGTTCACTGGTCCATACAGTATGAAATATTGAATTTCAATAACTATCATATCAGTCCAACAAATCACTTGGTGAAAGAGAACCTGCGCATGTACGCACAAAGATATAAACGCACGTGTACATGCACTTGGCCTACAGTACGTGTCAGAGGCGCAAACATGTTTGCTGGTCTGTTCACATCTAGACAAACGCACATACACTATGAGGACACACAAACACACTCACGCATGCTGGTCTGCTTGAGATATTGCTAGAAAAAGATGCATACTGTACACTAGCCTAGGACACACAAACACACTCACGAACGGAGAGTATGAGATAGTCAGATAAAGTCAGATTAAAGGGTACCACCACCCAAAAAATAATATTCGTATAAATGAAAGGTAACATCTTTAGTAGTCCATTCCATCAACAAGTTCACACTAATATGTTTCCAAAAAAGAAAAAAATATAATTTGAAAACGCATTACCATTCTAAAGCATGCGTTCATTGGGTTGCATGTACGAAGACTACCTTTATCCAGAGCAAAAAAAATCATTTGGGATTCTATTGTCTGAAAACGTATGCGTGAATAGAATTGGCGCACTCGCAAATGTTTGGTGCATATGGAACCATGAAATAATAATGGTTCCGTAAGTGGTGGTAATTAATTGCATTGTTTATGAATTACCCAACCCTTTGCAAAATGTTGGATATCTATTTGATATCACAAAAAGGTACCAAAACATATAATTATGTGTTGTTCTTTGCCTGGTGGTCACCTTTAAAGTCCCATCAATGACCAGTTTGCATTGGACTGGAATATCTTGATTCTTGATTTGTTATTAATTTTCTTGGGATATTGACGAGAAGTTGGATTATAATGCTCATAATGCATCTAGTATATAAAATGCAGGTGCATTGAAAGGTTATATTGGCTTGGCGAATCAATTGTAATATAACTCCAACTCACATCATACTGTGGGTTGAGGAAGAGAAGGGCGCAAAGTCACTTTTTGTACTTCAGAGATAATCATGGACATGTTAACCCGTTCAGGACTTATTAGCCCGGATTCACAAAGCAGGTTTGTAGGAGGTTTGTACAAACCATGGTTTGACAATGGTCTACATCTATGGAATGCTGCTCGTATACAAGTAAATTTTAAATCAACATTGTTAGTTAACAAGGAGTTTAAGTATTCTTTCTCCATCAGTTTACAAATGGCATTCCATAGATGTAAACCATGGTCAAACCATGGTTTAAGTACAAACCTCCTACAAACCTCCTTTGTGAATTCCACCCATAGATTCTGCAGACCCAAGCACTAGTCATTTTGGGACCAGTCCTTTACGGGTTAAAAGTTTGGGATCCCTGTAAACACCAAATGTAGCTCCCTTTAATTTTGTGTACATTTTTCATGATTTAGAAATAATTATGATCTGAAATTTTTGCTTACATAGAGGAGGCTCTGACTTGCAAGATGGTATGCGTGCATAACTCAATTTAGCAAACAATCGACTTAACTTCCTTCTTTCTCTCACCCGGCGGGTGATATTGTCTCTGTTATGGTTGAGATTACAATCAATACAGTCTGCCGCAGTGCATCTTCTAGAGGTCAAATCCCCGAGTTTCAAATTATTTGTCAAAATAGAAAAGAAAATCTACCCTGAGTAAAATCTGTTCAGTATACACTAACGTAGATTACATGACTGTATTTTAAAGGGATCTAGTAACTTTGTTGACATGTGCAAAAAGTGATGAATGGTTGATGCAATGTATAGTGTTGTTATCTCATATGTCCACAGGGTATTGTGTGAAAATTTCAAGTCAAATGGACATTGCATGGCCAAGTAATGAGCGAAAATGCAAAGTGATATTGGGTGATATTCACTAACTCACTGCATTCACTTTGTACAGGGATGAAAAACTCGCCCGGAGTTTTTCATATCTGAATACTTCGATCGTACATATCTTTGTAACGAAAGGGAAATTTGAAAAACCGAAACCTGTCCCATTATTTTATTGTTAATACGAATACAACAAGGTATAAGGGAACCACTAGAATTAAAATTTTATTTTGAGGATTTGGACAATGTTACTAAGTCCCTTTAAAGCATTCAAGGCTTCAATTCAGTTCAATATCTTCATAATTAGGAAGACATTTGAAAAATCAAAAACCATTTCATTCTTCTCCACCAATAAGCTAAACTACAGGGTACAAGAGAAGTATGACAGCTCCAAGTGATTTTGGTTTCAAGAATTTGACAAATATAATTGATTAATATTACAATGTATAATATTCTCAATGGTGCAATTTTAGTATTAGAAATTGATTTCTTTTAAAGATTAGTCTAATCAATCATACATATCTCCAACTCATTTGATGTTGTGTTTGTTGATATTGGTAGGGATAATCAATACCATCTGCTGCACTGCATCTAGAGGTCAAATTCTTCTTTTTGTTTTTTAAAGCAAAGAAATGTCCATAATATATCTACCCAACAGGATAGGAAATATACAGGGGCTGAGGGTGATTTTGCCCCCTAATTTTCAAAATAGCCCCCTGAAATCAGTATGTAGCCCCTAAAATTACCATAGAGTATTTATGTGAACAATTTCTGGATATATACATCAGATTGGAAATATAGCCCCCAATATAATACAAATAATTCCTGCATTGCTACCCAAAGAGATCGAGCCTTCAAGGACTTTAATTTGTATTATTTTACATCTTCGATATTAAATTTCCGTAATGTCGACTCATTCATTATAAATCTCTAAATTTGCCTCTGTTACAACCAGTAGAGATTGCAATCAATACTTGTGCTGGTCAAATCAATGAGCTCCTTGAAAAATGAAATTGTTCTGTCGACATCTTTATTAATGATCTTTTTTTCAATTTTAGTAAAGCCTCCGCACTAACTTTTTTCTGTACTGGCACATTCGGGCAAGTAAAATCATATTCTTTCAAATTCTACTTACAGAAAATGTACTTGCCTGCATACTTCTAGATTTGCATTTACAGCATTAAAGGTGCATCTGTAAAGTGTCAGATATTGCATTTACAGCATTAAAGGTGCACCTGTAAAGTGTCAGATATTGCATTTACAGCATTAAAGGTGCACCTGTAAAGTGTCAGATATTGCCCAAAATGAAATTTGAGACTTCAATCCTGTACCAAAATCATTGTAAGATATGTCCGAATGATGCGTGAAAGTTTCATTGAAAAAGAACACTGCTTTCCTGGTTAAAAAAGCAAAAATATGCGTCAGCTTTTACAACGAATTACTGTATGAGGTTTATGACTGTTCATTAACGCTCTTGAGCTGAATGATAAATATCGTCATACGTACTAAAGGGGCATTTGAAAAAATATAACCCTATTTTATTCTTCTCTTACCATAAGCTAAACAACACGGTAGAAGAGAAACGAGGAAGCTCCAAGTAATTTTTGTGGAGTTAGACACTTTACAGGCATCCCTTTAATAACATATTTTCTTGTGGTTGATCAATTATTCAGTTGCCTGATAGGGCAACCAAACTACATTTGTAGACCTGTACATGTTTATTAAATTTTACTTGCCCGATAAGAAATTATCAATTTTTACTTGCCCCGGGCAATATGGCAATGGCTAACTATGTTAAGCCCTGCATTCCATATTGCCTCTGTTACAGCCAGTAGAGATTGCAATCAATAATTGTGCTGGTCAAATCATTGAGCTCCTTGAAAAATTAAATTGTTCTCTCTACATCTTTTATTCATTCAGGGTTTTTCAAATTTAAGTATTACCAATTTTTGTTGTATTTTATGATACCAGCATGTCTATGACAAATGTCATGAATTTATATTACAAGTCTCCTTTGAGATGGAGATTACAATCAATACTTGATGCTGGCTCCAGGCAATCTGGTCCTAAAAGTGCCAAAAAGTTCCCCTAAAAATCAACAACCTAGCTGTAAATTCGCATCTAATGCAGAACAAAATTAAGTGTGATTTGCATGCAGCCTAGCTTGTATACTTGCCCCCCCCCCCCCCCAAAAAAAAAAAAATTTAATAATAATAATAATTTTTAAAAAAATGGAAAAAATAAATAAATAATAATAATAAATAAAATAAATTAAATTAAATTAAAATAATAATAATAATTGTATTTGTCCTTGTTAAGATTTGGAACATGAATATTATAATGTACATCGTTAAACTAGTCTACTTCCTCATCCAATAATAACAGGGGATGAAAAACCATTGCTCAACAATATCAGTAGCTAATTATACATACGTATATAAATATGATATTGAAATTCATATTGCAGTTTGGCATTGTGCTGCAGCCCTTTCAGCTATGACATGTATGCACCTTACACAATACACACATACACACACAAGAAAACCACAATGGAACGGTACAATACAATGAACGGTGCATTATTGGAGTGGCTATTTTCATTATTCCACTCTCGGTGCCATCATCATTCCTATTCTCATTTCTCATATATTTATTGCAAATAAGATAAAAGCTTTCCCCCGGCGTGCGGCAAAATTCTTTCCCGGCAGGAGTCATCAGCTTACCACGGAGATAAATGACTGGACGCAGCGTTGCCCTGTGGAGTTAAAGTTGAAGCGTTGGTGATCGGTCGCCATCAATCTCTAACATTAACATTGACATTTAATACAGTTTGTTGAAATTTAGCAATTGCCCAATGGCTAGAGTCCACCAATAATTTCTTTCTTTGCAAAACAAAATAATAAATAAATAACCTATCTGCAGCTTGGTTGCCGGATTCAAGCCACCGAATGTGGAAACCAAAGCAGGCCCCGAAAAATAAATGGTATTTTTCCCCTGCGATCCGGTTATTTATATCCATGGTTTCAATCATCTGCCATCATTGCCAGTGCTTTATATTATGAATCTGATGGCTTTATTTTTAATGTACATAAACCTCATGTGGCTTGCATTGCGTATACTATGTTTGCATGCAGGCATACAGGATATTGGTATTATACTTCATTTGGAAGAGGATTTCTATTATATTATTTAATTTCTCCATTGATCAGTGAAATTTAATCTAGAGATTAAATGCTCATCATGACTCGCTTTGTCTTTCCCTGGATACCCACTGGGGACAGTATGCGGCGTAGCAGGATCCTACTGATTGCAGGGGGGGGGGGGGGGGGCCTCGCTCTTTGTATTTCTCGATATTCTTGTAAATTTTACCTTCAGTTTTTTTTTTGTGTCCCATTTGTTGAGGGCCGGGCACCTGGCCTTCGTAGCCTGCTCAATATTGGTATCTGGAAGAGGATTTCCATATTATCCATTGATCAGTGAAATTTAATCTCTAGGATTAAATGCTCATCATGACTCGCTTTGTTTTTCCCTGGATACCCACTGGGGATAATGGCGCAGCATGGTCCAACTGATTGCAGGGGGGGGGGGGGGGGGGGGGGCAAGCTATTTGTATTTCTTGATATCCTTTTAAATGTTACCTTGGCTTTGTTTTTTATCGTGTTGTTTTTTGGTCCCATTTGTTGGGGGGCCGGGCACCTGGCCTTTGTAAGCTGCCATTATATTGGTATTATAATTCATTTGGAAGAGGAATTCCTTTCATTGATCAGTGAAATTAAATCTAAAAAGCGTGGTGCAACTGATTGCGGGTGGGGGGGGGGGGGGAATGCTCTTTGTATTTCTTGATTTTCTATAAATTTTGATTATTTTGGGGGTCAAATTATGGTGTCAAAATATATAGTGTGGTCCAACTGATTACAGGGGCATGCTGTTTGTATTTCTTGATTGTTTTGACGTCACTAGCTGACTGGGAATTGGGATAACTATCTTGTAGCTGCATCTATGTACACAGTGTGCAATGTATGGAATTGTTGCCAAAATTATAAATAGAATGACTTTTTGTGATTTTGTATTGATTCAGGAATCACAATCTTTTAAATTTCCATTTGGTTTCAAAAGAATAGATGGACATGAATTGTTTTAATTTTTTCTCCTGAGCTGCTTGATTGCAACAATTGCTGCATCCCCCGTATTGTAGAATTTGACAAAATAATTTTTGTTTCATTCAAAGATAATTTTTTGTTTTATAGTACACTTTATCTCAGATTTTTATGAAGACAGTGTGATAAGTGTATTTTTCATTATGTAACATTTTTAAGCAACTGATACATCAATTATATATTTTTTTACTGTACCTGAACTGTTTGTCAATCCCTGACCTCTTTATAGCGATATTACAGTTTCTGTCTTTTGTTTTTACGTTTTATAGGAGCACCATTATATACTGGACTTCCACACAAACAGCGAAAACTGGTGGCGGGAGCACGGGTTCAATTGTTCGGTGACGTACAACATCACATCACTGCCTTCGGGGGAGACCAGGAGCGAGTTATTGTCCGTCGAGGGTTGCCTTCTCGACTACAAATACATTGAGGTCATCCATGCGGGTGTCCAGTGCGCTCTCTGCGTAAGTAGATTCAAATACATCAAGGTCATCCATGCGGGTGTCCAGTGCGCTCTCTGCGTAAGTACAGTCAAATACATTGAGGTCATCCATGCGGGTGTCCAGTGCGCTCTCTGCGTAAGTACAGTCAAATACATCGAGGTCATCCATGCAGGTGTCCAGTGCGCTCTCTGCGTAAGTACAGTCAAATACATTGAGGTCATCCATGCGGGTGTCCAGTGCGCTCTCTGCGTAAGTAGATTCAAATACATCAAGGTCATCCATGCGGGTGTCCAGTGCGCTCTCTGCGTAAGTACAGTCAAATACATCGAGGTCATCCATGCAGGTGTCCAGTGCGCTCTCTGCGTAAGTACAGTCAAATACATCGAGGTCATCCATGCGGGTGTCCAGTGCGCTCTCTGCGTAAGTACAGTCAAATACATCGAGGTCATCCATGCAGGTGTCCAGTGCGCTCTCTGCGTAAGTACAGTCAAATACATCGAGGTCATCCATGTGGGTGTCCTGTGCGCTCTCTGCGTAAGTACGGTCAAATACATCGAGGTCATCCATGCGGGTGTCCAGTGCGCTTTCTGCGTAAGTACAGTCAAATACATCGAGGTCATCCATGTGGGTGTCCAGTGCGCTCTCTGCGTAAGTACAGTCAAATACATCGAGGTCATCCATGTGGGTGTCCAGTGCGCTTTCTGCGTAAGTACAGTCAAATACATCGAGGTCATCCATGTGGGTGTCCTGTGCGCTCTCTGCGTAAGTACGGTCAAATACATCGAGGTCATCCATGCGGGTGTCCAGTGCGCTCTCTGCGTAAGTACAGTCAAATACATCGAGGTCATCCATGCGGGTGTCCAGTGCGCTCTCTGCGTAAGTACAGTCAAATACATCGAGGTCATCCATGCGGGTGTCCAGTGCGCTCTCTGCGTAAGTACAGTCAAATACATCGAGGTCATCCATGTGGGTGTCCAGTGCGCTTTCTGCGTAAGTACAGTCAAATACATCGAGGTCATCCATGTGGGTGTCCAGTGCGCTCTCTGCGTAAGTACAGTCAAATACATCGAGGTCATCCATGTGGGTGTCCAGTGCGCTTTCTGCGTAAGTACAGTCAAATACATCGAGGTCATCCATGTGGGTGTCCTGTGCGCTCTCTGCGTAAGTACGGTCAAATACATCGAGGTCATCCATGCGGGTGTCCAGTGCGCTCTCTGCGTAAGTACAGTCAAATACATCGAGGTCATCCATGTGGGTGTCCTGTGCGCTCTCTGCGTAAGTACGGTCAAATACATCGAGGTCATCCATGCGGGTGTCCAGTGCGCTCTCTGCGTAAGTACAGTCAAATACATCGAGGTCATCCATGTGGGTGTCCTGTGCGCTCTCTGCGTAAGTACAGTCAAATACATCGAGGTCATCCATGTGGGTGTCCTGTGCGCTCTCTGCGTAAGTACGGTCAAATACATCGAGGTCATCCATGCAGGTGTCCAGTGCGCTCTCTGCGTAAGTACAGTCAAATACATCGAGGTCATCCATGCGGGTGTCCAGTGCGCTCTCTGCGTAAGTACAGTCAAATACATCGAGGTCATCCATGTGGGTGTCCAGTGCGCTCTCTGCGTAAGTACGGTCAAATACATCGAGGTCATCCATGCGGGTGTCCAGTGCGCTCTCTGCGTAAGTAGAGTCAAACCTGTCTATAAAGACCACCCAAGGGAGACAGAAAATGTGGTCTTCATCAGCAGGGGGGCTATATGTGACCGGCTATAGCAAAACCTTGCACTTGTCAGTAATTCATGTATTGAAGAAATTCGCATTTTAAGTTCACATAATGTGTGTACAAGACTTATGATTGTAACATTGAAACAATCATATCTTCGCCAATAATTGATCAATTTGTTAGAACAAGGCATCAAATGAAAGCTTAAAAATCTACATTTTGATTTTTACCGACAAGTGCAGGGTTTTGGTATAGCCGGTCACATATAGACAGGTTGATTTATGTATTTTTCAAGAGAGTCTATAAGTGGTCTCTATCTACAGGTGGTCACTAGAGCAGGGTTGATTGTTATACACTTTGTTGACACACACACACACACACACACACACACACACAGTAAAGGTTAAGTTAAAACAGAAACTGAATCTCATTTAATGAATTATTATTTAAACAGCCAGAAATTGATAGACATGAAATGAGACAGACAAACAAATTTTATGTTTTTTTTTTTTATCATTGAGAGAAATACTTTATTATACTTACATGTATAATACTTATAATAATTACAAATAATGTTTTTGTTATTTTCTTTGGGTTTTTTCGGCCACCAACAATTAGAAAAGTCAACAATTTGGTTGCCCAAAGGGCCACTAGATGGAAAGTTAATATAGAGTACTGGTGTAGTTTTTTGCAACCAAAAATTCCATTCGGGCCACCGATAGAAAATTCAAAACTTTGGTGGCTTAAAGGGCCACTAGATAGAAAGTTAATGTGGAGTACTGGTTAATCCTGTTATTACTACAGTATCCTAAAAAATTTCTGCCTTATTTTTTTTTCTGCCTATCTTTTCCTTCCAGGTTATTGGGATAATATCAGCGTTAGTTATGATAAAGAAGTTCAACGAAGAAGAAGATAGTTGTAAGTATGCATGAATGCATCTATTAGAAAGAGCAGGGGGAACACACAGATTTTAAGTTGAACTTAAATTAAGGTTTAAGACTTAAATAAAGTTATGGAAAGCCGTTTGTAGCCCTTGAATGAAAATAATATTCAAGAGCAAAAATGCACATATTTTAATGAATTTTAATAAATTTGACATCAAGAATATTAAATCTCCTTGATAATAGAACCAAAATTGAATGTTGCATTTTAAAACTAATGCATAGCAAATAATGGCTTTCCATAATTTTAAGTTCAACTTAGGATCTTTGTACAACACCCCCTAGTTGAAAAATGCATTTTCAGTCCTTGGCATTTTGCATGCTCTTGAATGGAAGTAAGCATCGTATGCTTATTTGTTTTATTTAGTAAATTTGACTTCTTTTCGTTTTTAGTTTACTTTGGAGAGACGAGAATATTATTTTGTTGATTGTAAATTTATGATTTTTTAATTAGTTTTCTGTTTGAATAGAAGAATCTACCATAGGAATTTTCATTTCTGTTTTTATTTTGTTTTCAATGTTAGTGAACATTTTCTCTATCTATAGTATTATAGTGTGTAGATTTTTAAATGCACATTCAATACATGTTGCATCTCGTGTGACTCAATACATCATATACATGTTTAGACATTCATGAAGAATGACTTGTCATGTACCTGAAGTGAAATTTTACGATAGAATTGCAAAAACACCCTATTGAATAAAGATTGTCCGTTTGATCTCGATCATCTGAATTGTATTGTTTCATTGCATCACTGGGGACATTTTGATTGTCATGTCAACTGTAAGGACAGAGGAGGAATTTGTTTTATTTTTATTTTATTTTATTTGTTTTGGGGGCGGGCGGGTTCTTTTCTAGCTTGTCTGCATACAAATAGGACTCTAAATTTTGCTTTGCCAAAAATGTATGGGGCTCTTGTAGACATTTTGGGGACTTAATTTCCCTGAAGTGAGCTCTGTGTATTTTTGTTCCCACCATAGTGTAGGACAGGTATTGTGTTCTGAACCCTAGGGGGCTCTTTTTCTGCATTACAATCGAGGCTCATTTGGACACTTATGTCGCTAAAATTGCCCAGGACCCTCAATTGGTAGTCCCTGTGGATTTGTTTGCCCACTGCAGTCATTCTGTAAAATTATTCTGCGTTACTTCGGTATTCCCTCGCACTTATTCCTTATAGTTGATTTCTAATCATTTGGGTTTGTGTCAAGTTTTATAACAGCTTCTGACCATCATGGGCATTGAAAAGAGGATTTAGGGACGAACAAACCGTCACAGGAGCTTTCTAGCGTAGTAGTCTAGCAATCGGGAGGCCTCAGGATTGAATCCCGGGGCGAAGCCCTATATTCTTTGCTCAATTTAATTTATACTTCTGGTCAGTTTTCCTAGATGTTTGAAATAATAACAAAACATTATACATGACAATTGACGTCAGAGAGTCCCCTGTAACTGTGTTTGCACCGTGTACATCTCATGTTCTTTTACTTCCGTAGTTGATTTTATCGGTGGCTTTGATTCGTCCTACACTGCCTACAACTCGCACGCACAAAAGCCACCCGCTACAATGCAGTTGGAGCCTATTTATGTGTAAGTACATGTAGCAGTTGCACGCTTTTAAAATAGGTACAAACAAGCGTTCAATTGGTGTTCATCATTTTCTGTTTGTAGCAGTCACATGCTTGTACTGTCTGTAGGTACAAACAAGTGGGCATTCTCTACAAAAGTGTGCCCACGACTTGACATGCATGACTATTTAAAGAACCGATGCTCTATACAAATTGCATGAGCATCAGAGTTCTCTTTGTCATGCATGCCAAGTCGTGGGCACGCTTTGGTAGAGAATGCCAACATGTGGTGTTCAAACAAATTGTTTTCATTTTTTGCTGTTTGTAAAATTTGGTGTCGCAAATACTTTTAAACAGCTCAGCTTCTTTGCTCTAAAATTGATATGCAGTGAAGTATAATTCTTGCAGCTCTCAGATGATTGACTGTGCTGTGTTTACATGTCCGTTAATATTTGTTTTTCTTACGATTATGATTCTAAGATGGTGTTGTTTTAATGCTAAATTTATTCTCGGTCATAATGCAAATAATATTAACATCATGGTCATATTCATCATCATCCCGATCCATCAGCAGCCGCAGCAACAGCAGAAGCAGCAGCCAGTAGAAGGAGCAGCAGCATCATAATCAATAATCATCATCTTCATCATCATCTTCATTGTCGTCATCTTCATCATCACCATCATCATCATCATCATCATCATCATCATCTTCATCATCATCATCATCATTATCATCATCATTGTCGTCATCTTCATGTCATTATCATCACCATCATCATAATTATCATCATCATCATCACCATCACCCTTTCCATCACCATCACCATCATCATCATCATCTATCATTATCATCATCATCATCATCATCATCATCATCATCACCACCATCATCTATCATCATCACCATCACCATCATTTGTTTCCTTTTTTAATTGCATGACATGAATCCAGCTACATTATTGAGCTGTTTGTTGATATCACTCTTCCTACTTGCAATGTAAACAATTTGCAAAATTTGTGCTCCATTTTTTTTGTTTCAATAACTTGTACCCTTTCCTTCTGCTGAGGTTCCTATGCATTTAATTTAAAGGTCTTAAATAAAAAACTTCTCTAAAACCAAGAATCCAAATGTTAAAAACTTGAAACTAAAATATGAATAGAGAAATAAAATATGAACTGTTTAACAACAGATACTTAGTTTTCTGGTTAGGCAAACAGTTAGGTATGATTAGACACAAACGATGCATGGTTATAAAGTAAACATTATGCATCCTTACATTTGAACAAATTTTAATTTGAGCTCTGTGAATTATGTAATTTTATTTTGCATGACGTTGAAAGCAAGCATTTCTGCATCTTCCCTTTTTTTTCAATCAATGTTTTTACTGTGTTTTCTATACCCTTTGTTTGGCATTAATGCATATTTTCACATTGTTAGTCAAAGTTGTTCCATTGTTTGGCATGATGCATTTTTACATTTTTAAACAAAGTTGTTAAGTAATTTTCTCTACTCTTTGTTAGCATGATGCATTTTCACATAATTTGTAATCAATGGTTTTGCCTTGTTTTCTATATTATACCCTTGTCTGGTTTTTGTACATGTATGTGTATTGCATGATGTGACGTGACGTCCTTACATTGCTGCATGCCTTGTGATGCTCCCTCTCTTGGTGGTCCGCTTGTATGACTTCTCGCTACTTCTTGGAACCAACAGCGACCCGAGGTAAATTGGATAACCCATCCAGGACGAGAACTAAATATTTCAAGGCAAAATTGTTCATTATTTACCTCCTCAAATTGGCAACTCGTTATTTTGTCCTACCTTTTAATGACATCAAAATAGGTGGAAAATATGTGAAGTTATCAACATTTTAAGAAGAAAAAAAACATTAATGAACTGGTTTGCTGTGTAGTTGCCAATTTCAACAATGAGATCTGATTTGAAAATGTGACAATACATCGCCAATTTTTGCCTTGTGATGCTCTCTCTCTTGATGGCCTGCTTGTATGACTTCTCACTACATACTGGGAACCGACAGTGACCCGAGGTTAATTGTTTGTAGAGAGTGTCAAGCATTTGGATGATACGCTGCAGGCGGCCATTTTAAACTAGGCTATTTCAAGGAAAAATTGATCATTATTTCCCTCCTAAAATTGGCAACTCCTTATTTGTTCCTACCTCTTGATGATGACATCAAATTGGTTGGAAAATAGTTATCAAAGTTTATGTAATAAAAAACATTCAGTTGTTTTCTCGTGAAGTTGCCAATTTTAACAATGAGATCTGATTTTGATACACTGCAGGTGGCCATTTTGAACTAGGCTTGTTTGCGTGCATTGCATAACACTGAGCCCGTGTGTATTGTGCACCTTGCACAAGGTGTTCTCAAGATGACACCCCACATATGATTTACAAATCCAAACCACCTTTGACCCTTCCAGGGTCAAATTATCAAATTGGCAACTCCCTATTTTTGTCCTACCTTTTAAATACATCAAAATAGGTTGAAATTAGATATCAAAATGTGAGAAAAAAACATTAAGTGGTTTTCTCGTGAAGTTGCCAATTTGATTGAGATTTCAATCATGTACCAATATCATTCTAAGATTCTTCTGAATATGTGATAAAGGAACACTGTTTAGTAACCTAGTGACAATAGTTAAATTTGATGTAAGATTTTAACAAGTACTGCGGCCAATTTATTTTTTACTACAGTTGATATTGTTCTTGGAACACTTTTCATTCAATCATAAATACATCTATAATTAAGGAGCATTTGAAAAATCAAAGCTCATTTCATTCCGCTGTTATAAGCCAAGCCAAGCTTATCTTTCAGGGGGCAAATATGACACATCAGATAGACTCCCATTGCCATCATAGGCTTGTGTGTTGTACATAGATCCTAATTCGGTGGTTGCCAATCAATACAAGAGTATCTAGTGGCCAAATTAAATTGTTGGTGGCCATTGGCATTTGGACCACCGTAAAGGCTAAAGCCTGGTTAAAGGACAATGAAACATGGGCAAAGCCTTGTTTGCTTCATAAGAGACGAAATAGGAGGAAAAGTTTGAGCACAATCGGTCAAGAAATGAGAAAACTATGCCTCTTTGAAGAATTTATTTCTATGTTTATTTCAAGATTTAATTTTGAAGAATTTAAAACAATAAAAACTGTCACATAGTTTCTTTCTGTTCTTAGTGTTTTTCTGCAGACTTAGTCAGAATTATCTCACATCTGTACAAAAATTGAAAAAAGAAGAAGAATATCTTGTATATCTTGTATAGAGGAATATGAGATCATGAAAGTAGATGTTACAACTTGTTTTAATAAATTCATCCGTTTTTATCTTGGACTCAAACAGGCACAGAGGAATGCGCTGACAAGATGCGGATGAAGTAAACGCCGACTTGCCTTGATAAAAGGGACGTCCTGGTTCGACGTGGATTGGACAATTGACTGAGAGGAGAGATTGGACAAGAGCCAACAGTGCCATTGGCAAAAAAAAAAATCAGCTAAAACACAAGAATGAAGCAAACCAGCTAGTAAATAAAAGAAGCAAGAGAATGTATACAATGTCCGATTTGCCTTGATAGAAGGACGTCGCGGTTCAACAGAGATTGAACGGTTGAAGATGAAGGAAAAGAGACAACAGTTCGTGTGAGACTCGGTAAGGAGCCTAGCTTCCAACTGCTCACTGGGAAGAATGAAGAGGCACCATAAACTGGGGTTACACTTAAAACAAAAACAAGAGAGAATGAAGTAACAGCCGAATTGCCTCAACAGGTCGTCGGAGATTGAACTGTTAAAGACGATGGAAAAGAGACACCAGTTCACATTAGGAGTCAACAAGGAGACTAGCTTCCAACTGTTCACGTGGGCGATAAAGAGGCATTATAAACTAGGGTTATGCTGATTTGTTTTTCTAACTCATGTAGGTGAAGTAAACCAGTTAGTTACTAAACAAACAAACAAAACAAGACTTTGCTATGTACAACAGAAGGACGTCACAGTTCGACAGAGATAAGACAATGACAGAGAGGAGGATGGACAATGGAAAAGCCAACGTAGCCATGGGCAAATAAAGAGGCTTTAAAAACTGGAGTTACACTGATTATTTCTTTTGCTAGCAATCCAGCTAGTTACTTTAACAAAAAGAGGAGATATACTGTACAATCTCCGACTGACTTGTAATATAGTACTTCTCGCCGTACGCAGTCATTTGTGGGCTAGTCTGTTACTGTATTTATGTGGCACCCTGGATAAAGAAAGATGGACAGCGGAAAATGGGTGGATAGATGATAGTATGTTGGGGGCTGGCTGTACTCTCATTGTTACCACTGCTAGCCTAGTTTCAGCTAGTTACTTTAAAACATAATTTATTCTTGTTTGCACTCATTTCTATGAGCCATCAGTTGATTTGTGGGCTAGTGTTTTTATGCCTCCGTCAACGAAGTGGCGGGATGCATTATTTTTGTTTGCACCCTGGAATAAGGGAAATGGACAGTGTAAAATGGATTGACAGACAAAGTCAGCTGGTCATGACTAACTGACTGTTCAGGAAATGATCCAAATTGTGCCATGACATGTTTAAAGTGATCCATTAGCTTTATACAATTGTTCCCAAAGTGATATTTGAGACTTCAATCATATACCAATATCATTGTAAGATTCTTCTGAATGATATGTGATGTAAAATAATGTTTACCTAGTGAAAAATTATAAATTGATGTCAGATTTTTATCACCTATCGATAGTGCGAAGTATCCGAATTTGGACACTATGAACGATCAAAGTATGCAAATTCTGATACTTACCATTCAATCTGTGATATTTCCGTAGTAAGGGAGGTATTTGAATAATCACACCCATTTAATTCTTCTTTTTGTAATACCACAAGCCAAGTAACAACATACAAGAGGAGTGTTAAAGCTCCCGAGTGATTTTGGTTGAATTCAACAAAGTGAATGGATCACTTTTATACAAATGGTGACTCATTGGCTGTTTGTGAGACGATAAAATTCACAGCATGTTTATGTTGAGACATTACGAGAAGTTCAAAAACTATAATGAAATTTGTCATTATGCTTGCCAGTCACAGAAGGTGTGACAAAAAACATGCATTTTTTATAAATATTCACATAATTATTCTTACTATAAACAAATATTTTAGGTGAAAACAAAATACTCATAAATCTGTCATAATTTGTGTGAACACTCACATACAGAAAAGATGGAAATAAATGGGCACTAAATGGAATCATGTGAACGCTATAAAAAAAACGTACATAAACGTTTGTCATATATGAATATGATGCACTTATTTTTGTAATTTTATATGTATTTTTCCTGTTCTAAAGGCATAAGTTACACTCACAGTAAGATAAGAGAGGCGTGGTTGTATTGTGATTTGTGAATTCTCTTTAGATTTAAAATTTTCCCCTCATTCTCATGTGATATAAGCTGGGGGTGTTTCACAAAGATCCCAAGTTGAACCTAACTGTAAAGTTTACTTAAACATTTATGGAAAGCCATTAGTTTCTGCATAAAATTAAACGGGCATACAATTTTTCATTAAAATCATAATTACTTTCTTTTAATAAAGAGACTTCAAGTTATTGATGTAAATTTGCTGTTTAAAATGTTTCAAATATTTGCATTTGGGCTCTTGAATATGTTTAATTCTGAAGCTACAAATTGCATACCATAATTTTAAGTCCAACTTGGGATTTAAGTTCGACTTGGAATCTTTGTGAAAACACCCTCCTGGTCTGTAGTAAAAGTTTGATTGGATCTGATCATCTCGTACATTAGCTGTAATGTGCCTTGCTATTTGTCATATGTAGGGAAGGGTGATGCATTCCTGCAATTGCACCTTTGAAATTCTTAACTGTATTTGGTTGACCATTCAGGTCGGTGAAATTTAGGATCAATGAAATTTGGTGGCCCAGCTAGGCCAGTGGGCTTTTTTCTAATTTTGATTTTGAGCACATGTCACATGAGCACATGTCACTTGGAATGTTATCATTGGTTTGTACTTTGTAAAAACCTTTTATTTCATATATTTCATGCTGTTATGGTTGATTGATGTGGTGCTCCTTTTAAATATGGCAGAAAAGGTGAAGTTCATTCATCACAATGTTAATGCCTAATCTGTTTTAAAGTGCGAAAAAGTACTAAAAAGTTCGAGGAAACGGATAGAGTATACAAAAATAAATAAATGTTCAACTCCTGTCGGCATTTTTTGGTGAAAATGTCTGTATTGTTTTGATTATTCAAAGGACAGCTTCTTGACAATTGCCATGTTTGTAATTATTTTTATATCTTTAAATTAAGATAAAATAATGTTCTCATGTATGTAAAATGTATGTATCTAGCATGCAATATTAGTCTCGGAAATATCTCTCTTGCTCGTGTGTGTGTGTGTCTTTTTCATGTTTTCTATTTGTAAATATTTGTACTAATTCTTTATTTATTTTGAGTTTATGAATGAATGTTGACTCTGTATATTAATCATGTTAAAATTCCTTACTAGGACACTAAGGAAAACAAAATATTTAAGATATATTTGCTTAATATTGGAAATGCTACGTTTTGTTTATAAGGTGCAAGTGCTTCTATTTATACACATGAAGAGGTCATATATGCAAAAAAGGATAAAGCCATTTTTGACATTTTTTTAGATAAAGCTTCTGTTATATTGCATAACACAAAATGTAAAATTGTCTTTTAAATAATACCCTACTGGCTGTTTTTGAAGATGTTGTATTGAAGATTTTATTTAAATTATCAATTATCACACATTTTCTTCAATTTTTCATTGTTTTTCAGCAGAATTACCATAGAATTGGTAAAAATTATCTTTATCGGTTTTTGCATTTAAACCCTGGTATAAAGAGGTCATTGAGGGGAAAATATATGTCCTATCCTCATACCTGCCAACCAGTCTGATTTTGCTGTATTTGTTCTGAAGGGTGAAAAATCGGAACAGTACGATTTTTACGTCAAAAAAAAACAAAAAAAAAAAACAGTGGTCCCTGACAAGGGAAACCAATGTTATCGAGTATACTATTATTATTATTATTATAGTACCTGTAGTATATTTTGGAACCTGTCTACAGAGGTCACCTGTTTCAGTGGCCACTGTTCTTGTTCCCCTTGGGTGGTCACTATACACAGGTTTGCATGTAGCTTGGACCAGTAACATACAACTCGTTATGATAATAATAAGAGTTATCTGGTTATTTCAGGGTTAAATTTGCGCCATGAATATAAAAAATAGGGGTACATATAGATGGTATGTACCAGCAAAATAACCAAGCTTGTTTAATAAGAGGACTAAGAATAACATGGTATGTTTTAATCTTTTTACTTATTTTTAAAGTTCTTGTACTAAAGATGCAAGTATACTTGCCCGGGTGCTTTTGTTATACATGGTCATTAATATATTGTTTTTATACACATAATGTATGAGTTTACGCCAAAGTGTACTATATGCATGCGGTTTATTCTGTAACTCTTAAAATGTCATTCTACTTTTAATATTTGTCCTCAAATTTTCAATGGTGCACATTTCAAAATGTGATTATGCAAAGTAACATAATTTTTCAGTATAAAGCCAAGTAATGTTTAGGAAATCCACTAAAAACAACAAGTTCCCCTGAATTATAAAGGGCATAACTATTATATATTATTATGACATGAACACCATCATGATAAAGAGGGAAGATTTTGTTCTCTCCATAATGATGAAATTTTAGTACGTACCTACATAATCACTGTCACTGGTCATTTAACTATATTCCCACATACTTATTTCCATGCAGGCTTTTGGTGTATTTGTTGGTGTGCCAAACAATTATAATTGGAATTATAATTTCAGCTATACTTCGGATGATGGATTGTGTCTTTGCATGATAAAGTATTCTTTATTTATTTGCAACCAATGCAAATATTTAGTGGTGTTAAAGAGAGAAAGCAGTTTCTCAAGACGTAATTGATAATTCTATTTTGGGAATCAATACTGTAGTTGCACCAGTCCAGTTCTAATAGTTTTGTATCTTCTCATTTAACTACTCTGTACTGTTTATATGGGGTATTCTATTTCATGTGTTCATGATGTATTCTAAAATGACTTGATTCACTCTCTTTAAATGTATGTACATGTATACATGAAACTAATGTAAAATATAACGTGCAATGCAAAGTGTACATATTATACAGTTTTATTGTACATCTTGAATAATGATTAATAACACAAACTTTACTGAATATTTCATTGTGGTTTTGTGTGTTTTTGTATTTTTGTCCAGCATCTACCGAATTCTGCTACAAGATTTGTTTTATTTGATTTTCTGTTTTCAGTTTGAAGAGAGAGCCAAAATGAATAGTTTACTAAAAATACAAAAGCAATTTACGGATCAAATCAATTGAAATACTCAACCAGAATTGTAGATGTTTAACTCACTATATTTTATTTTTGTGAATACGTGATTACATTTAATAACATAATAAGGAATCAAATGATTTGGATAAAAAATAAAGATTTGAAAATTGGATAGTGGGGCGAGTGTGTGCAGGTGCCGCATGTGTGTGTGTGTGTGAATATATATTTGTTTTTTATGTGTGTGTGTGTGTATATATATTTTTTTTTTATGTGTGTGTGTATATATTTGTTTGTATGTGTGTGTGTGTGTGTGTGTGTGTGTACTGTGTAGTAATAAGCTTTGGTATGTATTGCGTACATACTTTATAGATGGCCCCTAAACATGCCAGCCTCCATGCAGTGGACAGTCAAAACAGATTATAGTGGTTGAGAAAACCTGGATTATTTCCATTATTAGTGAAAACCATGAAGAAAATAATATAGGACCAGAAGCGACAGGATATTCATTTATCAGTTACAGCCAATTTGCAAACACTTCCAGTGCTTTATTCCCCTCTAAAAATTCTGTGAATTCTGACATAATTGCAGCTGAGCTGAATTTTTAAAAGATTTATGAGGGCAATTTTAACTTTTTAGCATAATCATGCAAGATTACAGCTTCTATGACATAGATTGTGACATTTCTAAGATATTTGATAGGGTTTTGGGTGCACAATATTACTGTACTGTGCAGGTTTTGAGTTTTTTGATGTGCACTTTTAAAAAACCCACACCAGGTTTGCATTATAATTGTTTAAATAGAGTAAAGAAATTGGCAACAATAGTCTTTGTAGAATCGGATTGCCATTAAATTTAAAAACAACAACAACAGCAACACAATGTAAAAATGTTTCATAATATACTAGAAATATGAAAACCCCATTAGCATAATTATTGTAATCACAAAAATATTATAAAAATACATCAAAACAGCAATTGCTATACAATAACTATTTGTTTAACTTGTTTTTGCGCCATTCTTGAGGAAATTAATTTTCAGTTAATGACAATCTGTTGCATGAATTCCATGAAATTTGGCTAGAAAAATTCAAGCTTCACTTGTTGGCAATGATATTATGAGAAAAACACAAGTTTTAAACAAATGTAAAACATGCATTACCATGGGAAGTGGCCCATTCATTCAAATTGTATACCAAAATGTTTGCAATCAGATTTTAGAAAGGGTCATAAAATTTCGTGAAAATCGAACAAAAACTGTGGAAGCAGTGTCGAAATGGGGGGGGGGGGGGGGGGGAGGGGTTCTGTAGGCCATATTAATCATGGTGGTCCACTGGATACAGTCCTGCAAGCTTTAATATTGATCACTTGAGAAATCAAAAGATGTTCCATCGGTTGGGTCCAGAAGCGCCTATAATAGAGCCCTTCATGTGGGTTGAGCCCCCAGAATTAGAAATACCCCCGCCCCCACCACCCCCCCCCCCCCCCCCCCACTCGGCCCCGCCCCCTTCTTGTAATTTATCGACAACAACAACAGGAACTTATTATTGCACTATAAAAATAATGGGAACGGCTGACGTGTGTTTTCTGTCCAAGGCCGATCTGCTTTGTAATTTTATGAGGCAAGTATTTGTATTCTAAATTACTTCTCCCATTTGAATCGAAAGATGATTATTTTGTCAATCCGTGATATATCCAGCAGAAAGTGAGCGTATTCGAATTCGATTACTGTCTGCATGTTCTTGCGTGTCCGATTTCGAACATGCCAAAATCGGAAATTGGTTCGTTTCACTTACTAAACTGTTTTCATATTCCTCGGGGGTCTTTCGTTGTATATTTGGCAAACATTTGTTTGCATGTGCCTACAGTACAAGTACAAGGTCAAGGACAGGTCAAGAAAGATTGTAAATTTGTATTACAAATTATTATAAATACATTTGTGAAGTTGAGAATGATCATGATCAGGGTTGCCATTTGGCCTTTTTTTCGGCCAGATTCCAGAAATCTGGCCGAATAAAATTTAGTTTGGCCGTGAAAAAAAATAACTTCACGGCCAAACAAATTTGGCCGAATTTTGGCCGTAAAAAGAAAATCTGGCCGTGAATTTTCATTTCTGGCCTTTTTCATAATTAAACAGAAAATATATCCTTAAAACTATTTTAAAATGTAATAAAACTTGAAATAATGTGTACAACATTCCTATCAATTGCCATGCGAGCGAGAACGGGCCAAACATTTGCAAGTGCAGTGCGCCAATGTTATTCACGCGTATGTACTGTTTGGAGAGAATCCCGGACGATTCGTTCGCTCGATCGATCTGGACGTACGGACAGAGCGCGTTGATAGAAACACGCGCTCTGGATAAATTAGTCTTGTTCGTAATTCAGACACATGAACAATGCATTTTTGTACATATTTTTTCTGGAAACATATTTTTGTGAATTTGTTGATAGTGGACTACTAAAGGTGTTCATTTATAAGAATATAATTTTTGGAAGATAATGGTAAGCCTAAACTCCCATACCCCTCTATTCACATGACCAGCACGTACAAATTTGACATAACTATTTCTATTAGACCTATTCCCTTTGGCCATGATATCTATGTCAGACCCGAGTGTATTTTATATCCAAACTTGTTTTCCTTTTTTCTTCCAGATCTTGCCGTTTTCTTACTAAGATCTGTTAAATCAATAGCATAGGCATTATTTAAACATTGTGAAATGTATGACAGTGTGTCGAGAGCCTGACTTTTTAGAGATTTTGCATGGGGGTATACCTATATACTGCTTTTTTATGTCTATACAATCTGGCCGTGAAAGTTGGCCGTGAAAAAAAAAGTTTGGCCGAATTTGGCCGTGAAACGTAAAGAGTCTGGCCGTCAAGACTAGCCGCGATCTGGCAACCCTGATCATGATGATGTGATTCAACAACAGCTGCTATTTAATATGATTGTTTTTGGTAAGCCTGTAATATGTGGTAGGTGTATGATGGGAGCATCAAAGTCGCGCACATAACTTTAATTGCAACATTTTGGAAAGGAATATATATACTGTAGCAGGGTGGAATTCTCACCAAAAGGCATACCTGTACTGTCATGTGTAAAATACTTTGTATGTTACACATGACCCCACACACTTCGTGGTGCCTTTGTTCTATACCGCTAGCGTCCGGTCGTAACCATTAACAACTCATTGTCAACTGGGTCAAAGTGAATTCGCTCACACCCCTCGAACAATCAATTGCCCCGCCGAGCAAAAAAATAACGCACTACGTCAATGTGATTCTGTATGCTAAGCACAAACGGTATAAGTGGTGGTGCTGGTGCCAAAAGGTTAAATTTAGCACGGTGCTAAAACACGTCATTCGCATTGTTTTACGTCCGAAGTGGGTTGAATTTAACCCACTGTTTTATGGAAAGCTGGGTAATTGACGCTTTGCCACCGTGGTCTCCCTTGGCATTTTGCTAAATTCTTAATTCATTCAATAAATGCTTTCTACACTTGGTTTTGACAGCAGTGGTATGCACCCCTACAAGTCAAGGGGTTAACTGCATAATTTATGCTGCAGTGATTGGTATGGAGGTTCCCTGCAAGATGAGTCCATATACATTGTAAGTGAAATAAATCTGGCAAAATCGACGATAATAGTCATTTTTCTTACACACTATTTTATACTCTCTGCCTGCCAGTTTAGCATAAAAAATAAGCATCAGGCGCAATGGTTTAATCATAGGTTTTGTGTGGCATTTGTGAATGATGAGCGGGCATCTAGCAACAAGCGCGCATTTATACCATTTTCAAGCTTACCGTACCGATGAAAAAACCGATAGAAAAGACCGATGGAATTGCTTATGTAAACAACGGGCAATTCGCAACTTCCCCTCTGTCGCGTTCATAGTGCAGGGGAATTTAATCGCCTTTTGCATTCACCGGCCGGAAGTGAAGAATTGTTGCGCAATCGCTTGTAGCGACGTGATCGACAGGGCGAATTCCAAGGAAAGAAACGGAACATGGGTGCGATATCGTATCGACGATCGATCGTGATTAAAAAAATCCACTATACTTTCAATAAATTTGTTAGTGATCGGTTTTAAATATTGTTCAGTTCATCATTTGGTTATATAAATATATATTTTATAATAAATATATTATTATAACGATGTACATGAAATAGTATTATTGTTTAAACCTTTATATTCATGCAACATACAAGTAAAACGAATCAATTTATACCTAAACAAAACATCAACAAAAACACGTGCACGATACTCGAGGTTCACTTTACACGAGCTAGCTATGCTGGCGCAGCATAATATTATCGCATGCCGTGTTCCGAAAAAAAAACGCGTGTTACACTGCTTTAGCCGGAACAAGATAACGACCTTTGACCGTTTTCATCGGTGTTTTTCACCCGAACCATTTCATGCTGCCTGTTCTATCGGAGTGACACCGATAGAAAGAGAATTTCTCCTACTCTAAAGTAGGAGAATTTAATCGCCTTTTTCTCTTCTTTTCATCGCCTATTCTATCGGCTTTTTCACCTCTGTAGCATTCATGCTGGCCGTTTCATCGGATGCGTCCGGACGAAAAGTCAGTAAGCTTGAAAGCAACATTAGATAGTAAAAGCGCATTATTTGCAGTGCGGCGCTCCATAAAGTGGTGGGTTAAATTTATCACAGGCTAAATTTAACCTTTTGATGAGAATTCCACCCCTAAGGTTAAATTACTGTTTTTTATCATGATTCTCGTACCAGTTGAGTTTATTAAGAATAATCTGTAGAGCTAGACTTCTACTAGAGTGTAGTATAATTCAACTATATGAACATGTTTTCGAAGACGACATCTCAAAATATGAGATATCATTTAAGTCGCAGATCTGATCATCGCATCGGAATCTGTTCTATTTTGCCAAATCAAGGCATATCCTTTTGTACAGGAGAAATTTAATTTTTGGCTCTAATTGTTTTCCTACAAACTTTTGAAAGGTGGATATGCAACTGCAAGTTAAATGTATGTTTCAGGCCTATAGAACGTTTCAAAGTTAAAATTGACATTCCAAATGTTTTTCCCATAAAGGGCAATTCCATGATTAGAGGGACATTCAACCCAATTTTCTATTTGATTATCCTCAAATCCTGGTTCTTTTTAAAGCTATATTATCTCAGGAATTACAATGAAATCTAGAGAGAGCTTTAATTTCCCACATTTAAATCACACTGTCGTGTCCTCGTTACTTAGATACAGAACTATACATGAAATGGCCCATGTGGGACTACACATGCTTTAAACACATTTTTATAGGATTTTAAAGAAAAGTATAATTTCTTTTTCATTTTTTTCTTTTGGATACTGTAAAACACTTCATATTACACCAACCAGTGTCTCCTCTATGAATTTGAAATGCATATTCATGCTAAAAACATCATTTTAATTTGGACGGACAAACTGTAACTTTACTAACTGTAACGTTACTAACCGGGTTTTTGTTGTTCCTACTAAAACCAAAAAAACATATTTCAATATTTGATACATCAGACCACTTGCTAAGACAATGTCAATGGTGTAATGATAACAATTTATTTCAGATGACTCCTGTTTACAAGAAATATTTTTCACAAGGACTCATGTTTTTTTCCATGTCCTTTTTTTGTAACGTTACTAACCGACAATAAAAGTTGCCATAGCGACACAAATGTTATTTGAATTGTGATCATATTTTTCTGTATTATAGACCTAGGGTGGGTGAACATGTTGTAACATGATTGTGACTTGAAATGAATAGATGGTGGTGTTACAGTAGAATATGATATGAAAATATGCTATAAATGTAACATTACTAACTGTGGAATTGCCCGAGTACAGAAGCTGTGACGTCATAACAATCTATTTTTAGAATTTTCAAATTTAAACTTCATTTTCCGAAAGAGCATCAAAAATAATGTCCAAAAGTCGAAAATCAATTGAATGTAAAGTATTAGCTGAGATATGGCCATCTGAATGATTTTGTTTCCAATTGGCAATCAGTGTTATAGTGCTCTGGTTCATAACATTATGAACCAGAGCACTATAACACTGATTGCCCATTGAAGTAAAATTCATTCGGATGGGCATATCTCAGCCAATACTTTACATTCAATTGATTTTCGACATTTGGACATTATTTGTGATGCTTATTTGTGATGCTCTTTCAGAAAATGAAGTTCAAATTTGAAAATTCTAAAAATTGATTTTTGATGACGTCACACTTCACCACGCTATAGACATTTGTCATAGTGATCAGTATAGTGTTTCTATTGGCCAAATTAAATTTCTGGTTGCCGTGGCAATGGCACCCTGGCCACCGCTAAGGACAAGCCTCACTGGGGCATTCTCTTTGAAGACGTGACCACGCATGCATGACTAAAAGTATTCAGATGCACTATACAAATCGCATAGAGCATGGGTTCTTTTACTAGTCATGCATACCAAGCCGTGGGCACGTATTCAAAGAAAATGCTCCCACTGGTTTAACAGTAACAGTACAATGAATCTACTATATTTATCATTTCCATTTATGTCCTTCCTACAGATTGTTTTGAATATCAAATTCAAAAGTTGTGGGGCACTGTGAGAAGTAACCAGAGGCACTTGACTCTCTAGAATTACAGAAGCAACTACATGTAGTATGGAGATGAAAGATTTAAAAGTTTCAGAGGCTGCTGCGGCAGATGCAAATGGAGCGGCGCCACCAGGGTCAGGGAGTTGGAACACACGCCCCTGCACATCTATGGAGGAGTACTATAAAAGCCTTCAGACCTGGGTAGACATGTACAGGCAAGTATCATGTATATAGATGGTCTTGTTTAGCCCTCCGCACACAGAGCCGACTTGATCCGATCCGAGTGGTCTTCAGTCAGGCTAGAGTCAGTTTCGCTGTCGCAGCCGATGTTGAATCGGCTTCAATTCACTGGCCTCGGATGATATCTGACTGGCTCTTGACCAGCAAAACAGGAGTCCTGAGACAACGTATACTGAAAACCAGTCGAGTCGGCTCTTTGTGCAGAGGTCTTAAGAATTACATGTTTGATATACCTAGGTTACCAGGAACAGATGTGCGAAATAAGTTTGTTATTTGAACTGTTTCTTTTTATGTTGTGAAAGCCCATAGTAACCATTGACTGACGTTACGTGTACTTTTGCCATTATAGGATTAACACATGAAAATTCATGATTAAGAATCAGTTTGTAGTATCTCATGTCCTGACTGTTGTTTTGAAAAAGTTTGGAAATTCAGTATTAAAGTCTATTTATTGCCTGAGCTTCATTCAATATTATTGTCTTCCATACAGAATGCACACCTTCACTGCTTGGAATGTGCCCATGATGATGACCTATGTTGCTTGCGCTACAAATTCCCTGCTACAACATTATTTTGCCTGAGCTATTAAAAGATGTTCATAATTGTTTTCCTTACAGAATGCACTCCTGTACGGCATGGAACATGTCCATGATGATGCCCTACGTTACCTGCGCTACCCAGATGCAGTGGCAGCAGCAACAGATGGCAGCATCAGTCGGTGGTGTTGCAGCAACAAGCAGTGCGGGCACGTTGCAGGATCACTTGCCTGGCAATGTCCAGCAGCAGCAACAAGTGCCAGCAGCGGACGCCAACAGGCAGGGTGGACCGAACATAATTATCCCACATATCCCAGGTGAATCACTCATACGTACATAGCCATTCAGTTGTGTTTAGCAGGCAATGCAAAGACAATGCATGGTTTGGTGGTTGATCGACAAAAAATGCTGGAGCAAACTGTTTGTATTTTGTCCCTCCAAAGTTTTGGAATTCTCTGTTCCATCCATCGGATAGCAAAGCTGTTTGATATCAGTTTAGTTTATTTCTATAACATCACTGTTTCTAATTCCCCCCCCCCCCCCAAAGTTATGAAACTTCTGTTCCATTCATCTACCGGCAGGTGATAGCAGAAATAATTTAGTTCAATTTAGTTCATTTTCATACCTCATCACTGTTTGTAATTTTCCCCTAAGAAATTCTCCGTTCCATCCATTTACTGGTGAGTGATAGAAGAGCTGATCGACTTTTTCCTGCTGTTCTCTGCCAAGCTTTGTTTGCTAACATATTATCCAAGCCTCCACACTAACTTGTTTCTGTACTGGCCCATTTGGGCAAGTTAGACCATACATTTTCATTTTTTACTTGCCCCAATATAAAATGTACTTGCCCTAACTTCTAGATGAGATTTACACATATGAAATCACATTGTTCTTCAGATGCTTAATCGGGCAAGCAACTAGACAATTTATGAAATTTCACTTGCCCAACATACATTTTTACTTGCCCTGTGCAAGCGGGTAAGTGTTAAGTGTCGAGACCTGTATTACCTTATTGTGCTGTTTAAAAAAAATGTTTCTTAATTTTTCCTCTTAGTTTTAGAATTCTCCGTTCCATCCATCTACCGGCGGGTGACGGCAGAGCTGATTGACTTCTTTCTGCTGTTCTCTGCCAAACTCAGTCTGATGCTGGTCATTATTGACTACTTAGGAATAAAGTGAGTACAGTATCAGTCAAAATAAACTAACCACTTTACTGCAGTAATCAAATCTGCAGTAATCCCTAGATTCATATGTACAAATCAATAAGGATTACTGCAGACAAACGTTAGGGGGGTTAGTTTATTGATTTTGTATTGATACCATAAACCAAGCCTCCACACTAATTTTTTCTCTACTGGACCATTTGGGCAAGTAAAATCATAAATCTTCAAATTTTACTTGCCCCAACAGATAAATTACTTGCCCAGGTACTTCTCTAGAGACTAGATTTACACATACAAAATTGCCTCTTTTAGTTGAAAATGTTGTTAGTTGCCCGATTGGGCAACCAAATGAGACCATTTATGAAATGTTACTTGCCCAACTTAAATTTGTACTTGCCCGGGGCAATATGGCAAGTGCTAGCATCGAGCCCTGGATATACATTTAAAGGGAAAGTTGAGTTTTGGTAGAGAGGGCGCTAGACTACTTAATTGGTTTGTGAGGTAATGAAAAACTGAGTGTAAAATTTGAAAGAGCATAATATTTAAACAATAAAATCATCTTTGTTTGATCAAAATCGGTTCAGAAACGGCTGAAATATCCATAAATATAAGAATTTGTAATAAACCCGGGGCCCCGGGTTTATTAGAGAATTTTGAACCAGCCGTTAAAAATTCAAAAAAAATGCTTCCACTTTTCAAAAAGTTACAAAATAGGTATTTAAATAGTTGTTGGTTATTTCTCTATCTAATCACTATTTCAACAAAGCATCACATGCACAATATTTTATTCAAAATGGTTGAAACCGATGAGTGTTTAGAGAGCGCCCTCTTACGTTTTAACGGCTCTTTTTGAATGATAACATGATCTTTACTACGTCATTTGTAATTTTGTATTCCTTTCTAGTTATAACTATTAGTTTGTAATGTAATGATGCAGGTTTTGGTTACTAAAATTCAGTTTCACTAAAACTGTACTCTCCTTACCAGAACTCAACTATCCCTTTAACAATGCTTGAAATAAAAAAAAAAAATTGGGGGGGGGGGGGGGGGGTGGGAGGGGGCCAACAAAAAAGAAAAGAAAAGAAAAACAATTGTTATCATTCACATGGCCACTGAAACAGGCTTGAGTTAATTCATGTTGACACTACTTGACATTATCAGTAGAACTAGTATTATATAAATTGTTATTGCTATCATTAATAGTACTATCATTATCACTATCGGCAGTGATACGACGGGTTTCATGATGCGGTTCCTGGTGGAGGAGATGAGACGATGTTGACAGTAATAATAGTAACACCATATTTATAATAAGCATGTTTATATGCGCTAGAGAGAGGAAAGTTCAGCTTACTACATGTGAAGTTTCCTTTATAGGTGCTCAACTATAGAAACAAAGAATGAATGACCCTTGAATGGGGTACGTTCCCATGAAACCTTTTTCATTGCTCATATAATCAGAAGCTATATAAACCTGGCACTAACCCAAGGATAATTAAATCAACTTTTGTAAGGAAAGTTTGAGGGATCACTCAATGCAATGCAGCTTTTTGTTTTACAGGTTCTAACATAAAGTTTGTGTCTATCTGCAGTGATACGACGGGGTTCATGATGCGGTTCCTGGTGGAGGAGATTGAGGATGACACGTCCCTGGAGGAGCTGCAGCAGATGCTGGTCTTCGCCTTCTTATACAGAGTCATCGTCTGCATGTATGAGGTCAGTTAAACTTCCCCGGGTAAAATTAAGTAGTAGGGTTTGCTTTTATTCATTGCGATGTTAATCTTTACTTCAAGATGATAGACTTGCCCAGTTCAAGTGTTTTTAAAAGCGTTGCTGATGTAGCTGTAATACAAGACACTTTGTTGTAAGGAGTCCAGCAGATGTCTTTGCATTGCTTTACAGAGTCACCATCTACATTAATGAGGTCAGTCAGAAACCACTGTTGTAGTGTGTTAAGACCAGATTTATAACATTTATGATGCTAATTTCAGTTTGGAAAGTATAAAAAGAAGAGCTGCAACATTTATCTGCTGGTCTTTGCCTTTCTCGATTTCGGGAGTATTTCCCTCCCGGGACTCGCGATAATTTTTTCGGGCGAGTCACGGGTACACAAAATTTACCCATTTGTTGATTTCGCTATCGGCATGTCACGCCGCTGGGAAAACATGGTTTAATACATTGCATCTCATGAGTTTATAATGAACTGAATGATAACTAGCATATTATTACAGATGGGAGTGATGGGCAGATAACTCGGGCGTTCAAAAAGGGGACTTTTGCTTTTTTCGGGATATCGAGTATCGATATTTGCGCCCGGGACTCAACATTTTTCGGTGGGACCCGGGTACCCGTGACTCGTCAACAGCCTTAGTCTGCATGTATGAGTTTATGCCAGGTAACATATTATTTTAGCAACATTGTCAAAATCAACAAAAGAGAAATAGTTGTTCTGATATACATTTTGTTGTACCTTGTTGTATTTGTATTACCAATAGAAGCATGGGACATGTATAAAATGTTCGGATTTGAAAGTTCATTGCATTACTTCATTGCAGACGTTCTTCTTGTGCAGCCAGATGAACCGAGGAGTAGGCGGCGCCACGCCAGGCAAGTTCCTGATGCGATTAAGAGTGATCTCCTTGGAGCAAGTGCAGGGGATGGGACCAGGACGGGTCCAGGTAACCCTCCCTGACAGTATCGGCTTCACACAGTAAGTAAATGCTTGAAATAAACACAGGCCCGCTAGCCCTAGGCGGCGCCCTGCTAAGCAACATTATGGGGGCGAATTTTCAAGCCTTTTGAAAGCTTCTCCCGGAGCCCCTGTGTATTTTTTCACTGGTTAAGTGTGATCTCCATGGAGCAAGTGCAGGGGATGGGACCGGGACGGGTTCAGGTCACCCTCCCTGACAGTATCGGCTTCACACAGTAAGTCAATTCTTGAAATAAACACAGGCCCGCTGGCCCTAGGTGGCGCCCTGCTAATCAAAGATCCTGATGCGGTTAAGAGCTGGGTAAACATATTTGTTCAATTGTTGGGGCTAATTTTGAAGTCTTTTGAAAGCTTTGGCTTGCAAATAACACTCAGAGACTTGTTATGACTTTCAGGGGCTCCTGTGCCCCAACAAATCTTGAAAAGAAAACAATTAAAAACATAAGGGTAACATTTAAAAAATAACCTTTGCCCCTTCCTCCATAATTTGTGTGCCTCCTCCCAATCAAGATTGTGTTTAAAACACCCATTGTCCCAATTTTCCCAATATGGGGGCTCCTTAAATCTGAACATGATGTGTTCATTATACGGTTTAAACTTAATCTGCTCATAGTTTTTGTCCATTATCTGTGCTTCTCAGATGTGTTTAGAATTGCTATCATGACTGTTTGATTTAAATCAAACAGTAAACAGTGGCCTCCGCCTAATCATAATGGAGTAATATTTAGAGTTAATGGGGATAGATTCGACCAAATATTTCTTATGTTTCATATGGAAATTTTCTCCACTTAATTGGTTACACCCGTTTATAGGGTAGAATAAACTCCCCAAAAGTGTAGTCGAAGCTCCCTCACTCCTAATTTTCAAGAAACAATTATCCAACTTTAACAATCGGCTCAAAAGGGCCCCCTAAACCCTGCCACGTGAAAATGTCTACTCTCACAACAAAGATGGTCAGGTGTGGCCTTCAAGGTATGTCAAGAATAGTCTTGCAAAAGCCTTCCAGATAAAGGGGACACTACTGTATTATGCCAGGGCTCAACACTAGCACTTGCCCTATTGCCCGGGGCAAGTGAAATTGATGTTGGGCAAGTAAGTTTTCATAAATGACCATGTTTGTTTGCCCGATTGGGCAACAAAATTATTATTATTATAAGGAATAATGTAATAATTCCTTAAATGTAAATTTCATCTAGAAGTGAGTGGGCAAGTCAATTTTGTGTTTGGGCAAGTAAGATGTGAACAAATAATGATTTTACTTGCCTGATCGGGCCAATAGAAAACAAAGTTAGTGCGGAGGCTTGATTATGCATTCACGATCAAGGATAGACTACAGACCTAGTATTTTAGGGAACAGTCCTGAAAGGGTTTAGGTTAAACCTCTATGTTCCATTTTTATCTCACCCAATTTTTAGGTCCAAATGATTCTGAAATTTGTTGATACTCTTGTATAAAATTTCTCCCCCTTTTGTTTTGTTTTCATGCAGAGCGCTCCTAAGATCTGTGGTCAAGAATTTCTCCATGGCTTTCTTCTTTCCCGCGTGCGTCACCGTGTTCTTCAACCCGCACTTCCGCGCCGCGTACGAGGTTCTGACGAAAACGATGGTCGTGGGGATGGAAAACTGGCCCCTCACTCAACAGGCAGAGAGACGAAGATGACGCAGTTGTATTGGGAAGAATCGAACAAATACAAAATAACAGTTGAGCACTTCCGCACCGTGTGCGAGGTTCTGAATAGAGATGGTGGGGATGGTTCATCGCTCCCTATGCAAAGAGGCGAAGATGACGCACTTTCACCGGCAAGAACTGTTCAAACAAAACAAAAATGACGATAGAGAGATTAAAAGGGACGATGTTGCCTACCGTATTTGTCGGTGTATTAACCGCTCCGGTGTATTAACCGCACCCCTAAAAAAAAAAAAAAAAAAAAAAAAAAAAAAAAAAAAAAAAAAAAAAATGGTGGTTAATACGGTCGTGTATTAACCGCACCCCCCCTTTTTTTTTTTTTTTTTTTGAAAAAAAGTGCGGGTAATACACCGACAAATACGGTAAGTGTCTAGAGGAGTTTTTAGATCATAAAGAGAATGATGTGGACGGTGTTGAGGAATGAAAACTTGCCTCCCAATCCTCATGCAGAGAGTTTTGGTGGAAAGGACTGAAGAAAAAAACATCGGTGGAGTGAGAGCAAGCTTTGTATGGATTAAAAGGAACAATTTTATCAACATTTTAGAGAAATTTTTACAAATGAATAATAATAACCATATATTATCATTTTGAAAATAAATGCACTAAAATATCAATTTTGTGTTAACAATTACCCCATGTAACGTCCGAAACACATTTGTTTACATTGGTTGATCTCAAACATTTGTTTTGGCAATTAATTACCCAATTCATGTGTAAATTTGTTTCAAAATGAATACTATTTTATATTATGATGATTGGTTCATATAATGTGCCCTTTCCTGTGACTTATGAGCTTATAAGTTACATTTTTGGTTTCGGACGTTACATTTGTTTCGGACGTTACAAATGTTAACGGAAAGTTAACTTTAAAGATATAATCATAATACAATAAGTTATTGCATTTTTTTTTTCTGTGATGGGAAGGTACATCAAGTCTCTTCAAAACTGAGATAAATAATTGTTTGTGTTATCCCCCTTTTAAAAATTATTTCTAAAGAAATATTGTTTCGGACGTTACAAAATTGTTAACGGAAAATGAGAGCATGTGTGCATTTCATGTTTTTTTTTTTTTTTATCGCTGGCTTAAGAAATCAGTCATTTCCCTTTTAGGCAATATGATGAGGAAACTGTTAGTTCAATTTTCATACTGATATCATTTCAATAAATTATGATACTGGTAGGGGTAATGAGGGGTTAAATTGTTAACGGAGGATGTAACGTCCGAAACACCAATTTTGATGGCATTGTACTGTCAAAATATTACTTTACATATTAAGCGCCGTTAATTTTCTGAAAGTTTAACTCACACTCGTTCATAATTATCAACAAATAAAAAAACAAAAAAATCTGTTAAGTGTTTTTTTATACCTGAACATAATTGAACCCATTTTTGGTTGACAAATTTCCGTTAACAATTGGCCCTTTAGGGTTATCTGACCTATATAAAGGGAAGTCCAAATATTTTCGTTAAGGTATGGGAGATCAATCTAGGTGGATGCTATAAGAAAATACAAAAATAAGTTTTCAGTTCAGTATGTTTTTAAAAATACAGGCCCTCAAAGTGCCATTAAGCCTTTTGGCACCTTTAAAAAAACCAGAGCCTTATGTCTCTCATATCCCAGATAGATTTATTTCCTGCAAGTCATTTAACTGTAACAAATTTATGAAATGTTGTGCTCACGGACGTTCGTTCGTCATTTATTGCCCCAAAAATCTTAGTAAAAGTTCAAGTACTGGTACAATTTTTTGACAGCAGGTGCCCCTTGTGTGTGCCTTTCGACCCAGGTCATTGCCAACCACACATGAATATGTTGATTTTTAGTCACCATCACGGAGGTTCGTTTTACATTTGATCAACTTGCTTAGCTGTTTTGTAATACCACTAGATATTATATTTACTTCCACCTGTGCAGCGTGGACATTGTATTATAGGAAGTCAAACCCCAAGATTATGATTATGCAGTCGCAGGCCTACAAGCGAAAGAAAGCTGTTCAAAACATAAAAAAGGGGGTATATGGCGCAGTAACAAGTAACAACATTGCAACCGAAGGTCTGTGTGGAAACTGTTGCCCCACCCTCTGCAAAACTTGAGACTGTTGGCCCCATCTCTGCTGCAGGCTTTGAGACTGTTTTCTCATCTGCCTGTCGGATTTAAGTCCAACTAAATGGTTGTATGGCGCAAGATTGGTGTAATATTTATGCATTATTTTGATGACTTCATCGTAATAATACTTATAATATTGTCTGTTTTGTTATTTCTTGATATATCAAAAATATTGTTTTTGCTAGAATCATTATAATATTGTACAATTAAAGTTTAGCTCGCGCAATATTTATAATAAACCATTCAAGGTTAGCCTTGTTCTTAATTATAATTGAAACATTGAAACCGGTTGGAGGTTAACAATTAGGAAACAAGATGTGGGTCAGGAAACATCGGAAACTATCAACATGATTATTTGCAAGATTTAACTTTGAAATATGTTATAAAACAATTTATAATCTCTGCAAATTAGATTTAAATGTTAAACACGTTTAGTTACTTTAGTTAGCCCTTAAAATGATTGAATTTATTATATATGCGATTGTTATTACATTTTATTAAGATATTCTTTCTAAATAAAATGCAATAACAAACATATATAATATGTTTAGCGTATAATATTTAGCGTAATGGTTTCTATGTCTAATATTTCTTTATACAAAACATAATATAAATGTATGATCTAAAAAGGCATTCTTTAGGTATTTATTTAAGAAATAAGTTTTACGTGTATATTATTTACTTTGCTCATGGCTTTTGGTACCCTCAGTTTGTTTCATGTTTTGTGAAAATTTATGGCTGGAAAAGATAAATATATGTATTTTCAATTAATAAACCATATACGAATTGAATCGAAATACAACATACACAATCCAAAATAACTTTTATATATGGGTCTCCCAAAGTCAAAATACATCTCAAATATATATGGCAAGGTTTTGCACATATAAAAACGTGTGATATGCATATATTAACAAATTATGTTGGCGCTTACATTTATTTCTGTAAGGAATTGACTCGAGATTGGACACTTGGGTACCACTATAGGCAATTCGAGAACGTCCGTGAAATTAAGACTCATGTGAGAAACTGTATTCTGGTGACAGGAAAATGGCCTTTATTTTGATTAAACATGTTATTTATGATTGCGGAAATGTTGTAAAATCATTTATTTACAGAAGTATGGTGGCATTTCTGTTATAGAGTGCCCAACCGAGGAAAGCCGGTGTAAAATTAGGGGTTACGATTTCCACAGGTCCACTAAGAGTGATAGTTAAGTAGCAGACATTTCATTATAATCAATTCAGATAGCTAAAATCATATCAACTGATAAATTTATATGTTTTATATTGGTCTGGAGCCTAGAGGAGATTCAAATAAATGTTGTCATCAATTTCTGTAAGACTGTTCAGGCAGAGAACGTCCGTGAAATGTATGCGAACGTCCGTGAAATTGCAATTAAAAACAATAATAGTAAGAAAGAGGGACCAGGCGACTTGGAAAATGCTACTTTTATATCTGACTAGGATGTATGCATAGTTTCTGGCTTAAATATAATAGGAATAGATAAAGTATTATCATCATATTGTTCTATATAAGCATTAAGTCAATTCCAACCAATAATAGGACTCATTATATCCTACATGAATGAAATCCTGTTCCGTGATTGGTCTACATAGGGTCATGTGACCAAACATAGTAATGCCCATGGAGAAAAATGTGCTATGCGTGACGTCATTCATGGAATAGTAAATGCTATTCCATGAATGACGTCATAGACGCCGGGAGATCATATTGAGCCCATAGAGATGCGTGTTATAAAACTTCCCTGCGAGAAGAGATCTTGTTTTAGCTTGCGAAAGATGCTCGACGAGATTTCTCAAAGAGTTATTTAAAAAGAAATACAGCATATTTTCACCCGTGAATATCAATAAGTTCCTAAGAATATTCTAGAGATGCATTTCATGTATAACGTAGCGGTATTCGAATTTAAAAATTACGACAATGGTGCACATTGTGCATCGTTATCCTTCTGTGGTCGTGACATAATTCGTCATTTTACAATCGGCCGCGGTGTGCACTACTGTACTAGCTGTATGTGTAATGTACGAATAACTATTTTCTCCATACAATTACACGTGCGTACTGTAAAGCAGGTTAATTATTCACTTTGATGCGCGCGTTTTGCATTTGGGTGCGCATTAGTTGTTAAGGCGCGTAACCATGAATGGAAAGATAGCGCAATACGCGCTCTGCTCTAGGACTATTGCGCAAAGGGGGTCAGTGTCACAAACAGAACATAGTCAGTGCAGTGATGGTTCCATGATCAATGTTTTGTTTTTCTTTATATTTTTCTTTAATTTAATTGAAATAATTAATTTTTGCGATGATTATGATTATACGAAGGATATAAAACAAATATATCATGCACTTCGAGCCACTAGTGAAATTATGGATTCCTCGGTGACAGAAAAAGCACTATGTTCTTCGGGTCTACGACCCTCAGAACATAGTGCTTTTCCTGTCACCTCGGAATCCATATTTTCAACTAGAGGCTCTCAGTGCATGGTATATTTGTTTATTATAACGACCAGGTTCATGTAAAAACCAAACTATTTAAACAGATTTATTGCAATTTTCAAGTTTGTTTGTATAATGACCCTGTTTTAAAGCCATTTGCGAAGAATAGAAACTCTTTTGGATGAAATCAGATCATTCTGCCAACATTCTTGTTTCTAGCGAACGTCCGTGAGCGATATGGGAACGTCCGTGATGAAAACTATACTCTCTTTGGTCATGTAATTATGCAATATTATGATCTAGACAGCAATTTATCCTATTAACATGCACATTGAAGTGTGTGGTACGGGAATACGAGCGTATATAGATGCGTTCCTAAAAAATGCGGCTAAAGTAAAGCAAAGGTTCTGAATAACACATTGATTTTAAACAAATATGGTCGGGGGTGAGAAATACCTTGGAAACAGGCGAGGCTGGGCCGAGGCGTTTACCTGCTCCGAGGCGTCATCCCTTCCTTCCATGGGTCGTCGAGCTGCTCCTAGCTCGGGGCTTCCGTCGCCGGTGCCGTAGGCCGATGGTAGCGGCGTGTGAGGCGGTCTGCGACGGGGGTATACCGAAGCCAGATGGTCTGCTCCCGGGGTGCGACTCCTAGCGGAGGCGTAGGTGATGTTGTTGTACACGGTACATACAGATATATTGGGTCGATCCACACGATACACACATGTGAATACAGATAGTTCGGTGGAGCCGATGTTGCACTGACTTGCGGGTATAAGTACGTCCGTTCATCAGTGCAGGTAAGGTCAACTCTGACGATATATTCGTCCCGTTCTGCTGACCCGTGCGCGATAACAAGCGCACGGTGCGTCCGTAATACGCGCCCGTATAGACATATGCGAGGGAGTGCTTCCTACGGTAGCCTTAAAGGGACCACTGTAAATCGGTCCCTACAACATATCTCCCTGTTCTATCAGAGTCAGGGGCACATACTGACTCTCAACTAATAAACACTTGTATGAACCTATTTACTGTGGGTAGCCTATATAAAAAACAATACACTCGTTACTCTAGAGCAACCACGAATATCAAATATTATATCTTCCTAATACTTCCAAGCCATTCTGCTCTATACAACCGATCCAAACCTAGTACATAAAATAAATTACTCCGAGCACCGGGTTCACCTGGATCCAGTATACAAATTAATCAGTATAGACCAAGACCCACATATAAATTATTATTTAACCCTCAAATAACCCAGCTGGGAGATCACTTATCTATCAAAAAAAACAACCCAAGGGCAATACCACCAGAACAGACCAAACAACCATCCCAACAGCTAAACGACCATGTTTCCAAAAATGGCAGCGGTAACTGAATTACGAAAATGGTAACGGAATTATGCCTTCTGAAATGTACCTTAAAAAATCAAATTTCTTGAACACCAGATAAGCTGAAATCCCTTCAAAATGTTATTTTGATGTTCAAACATTTATAACAACCAAAATGCAAGATACTTTTATGCCAAATTATAAAATATTATATGAAAACACCTGCTTAATTTGTTAATTTTGGTAACGCAATGTGAAATTTCTAAAAAAATAATTATTTCTGTTTGCGAAATTCAAGTCAGTCTTTGTTTACATAGTCCTTGTTATCAAACTCTGTAGTCCTGGCTCAAATCAATGGTCACATATTTCTCAATTTATACTAGAAAACTGTCTAATAAACATGGTAACAGAATTACACTAATTACACTGTTTTGTCAATTGTGCACAAATTCTTCTAAATTACAGTATCCATTGGATAAAAATCACTGCCATCAAAGTATTTCATACACACATAATACCAAAACACTTTTTTGATCATGTACACTTCCTTATTTTATGCAATTTGGACAAAACAAATTGGGAAGCAAGTGCATAGCAGAACAATAATTCAAAGTCAGATGTCAAGTGATGCATGTATCAAGGATACCAGGAAATGCTTGTAGTATATATCATGCAATGCACAATGTGTACAATTTGATGTTAGAATTCAGAAAAACCCTCTAGACTATTGGACATGTACTAACAAAGTATGTAACCATGTTGGCAAGTGTAATGGCCAGCAAGGATAGGGTTCAATCCTATTGTCTGAATTTTAATACCTACCAATTAAGCCATCACAATAATTCTGGGAAGTTAAAAGCCAGGGAACTAATTAGCATGCTACAAGTATTTATATGAAGAAAAGTGTATATATTCTGTCTGTTTGTGGCTCATTGAGGATATCTATATAATATTTGCTATTAAACCAATGTCAATGCCATAGATCTACTAAAATGTTCTAAATTAAACCCATCCATTTGACAAAAATCACTGCCACTGAAGAATACTATGTGGTGTGGCAAGATCGGTAGAGCGCGCGCTTTCAGATCTCGAGATCCAGAGTTCGAACTCTGCCTACTCTGTTTGTCCATCAGCAAGACAATTAATCCACAATTGCTGCTCTCTACCCAGGTGTATAAATGGGTACCATGGTCGGGTGTTAATTAGCTGTTAGCGCCGTCATCAGTGGCAGCTCCGCTACTCTGCTCCCCGGGGAGTTGAGAAAGTATGCAATATCATTGTGTTGGTTTGAAATGTACCTGATGACCATGGGTAATAATGATTTAGATAGTTATTTAAGCGCAGTAGAGTATATATTTATAGTAGCTGCGCTATATAAATGTATATTATTAAGACACTTTTTTGATCATGCACATACTTAAAGAGGAATTCCACCCCAGAAATGTGATATTTGCTATAAAATGAGGTGAATATGAAGAATCGGGATCGAAAATTTGAGCCAAAACGGATAAGCAATAAAAAAAGTTATGACAGGACGAACTTTGCTCCGATTTTTAGTATCGTTCGCAATTGCTATCGATCGTGACGTCACTTGCGAGCTGCAGCCATTTTGACTTCTACATGGAAATTTAACAAAATTTAAATTTTCTTCATAACAAAGCAAATTTATGAGCTTACACATTCAAATGAGGTTGCCCCATCGATATTCTTTTATGAATTCGTGAAAAAAGGAGAGAAAAGTTAATTTTTAGCATCGAAAAATGAGAAATAAGTGTATTTTCATGTACTAAAGCCATGGCGAGGTGCTCGTGAATGAGGTTGCATATGGCGGCAATTTTGAAACGATCGCTCATTATTACATAATGTTCAAACAGGTATAACTCCCGTGTTTCTTGTCCGATTTTGATCAAATTTTCACCAATCATTCGTCTTGTTCTGCTTATTCAAAAAACGAATAGTTATATCAGGCCCGGACTACCCCTTTAATACAATTTGGATATAAAAAATTGGAAGCATAACATGTACAAGAACATTAATTCATAGTCAGAGATCAAGTGATACATGTATCATGGATACAATTAATTGCTTGTAGTATACTAAGCATTTCACAATGTGTACAACTTGATAAAGGCGGCTCCATTGATTTACATTTTACTACACTTGCCTTTATAGTGGACAAGCAGTTTTCAGCAGTTTTTTACATTTATTTGTACAACTTGATATTAAAGATGTTCAATTTTTAAAAATCCTAAACTTATTTAAAAATTGTACTTACAAAGTATGTTACAATGCTGGCAAGTGGAATGGCCAGCAAAATTCTGACCCATGTACATGCACCTGCTTATACCATACACGCAACACAGTTACACCTGCTGCTATGATATGTATGTAGCAGCTCTTAATTTCTTAGTATGTTGGACATCGCCTTTAAGAGTTTGCCGAGGTCAGCACTCTTGTGTTAATTAGCATATTAAGCGTTGTGATGGCAACGGCGACCTTTGGAGCCAATTGGAGCTGAACACGCATCGCGGCGAGTTTCGCTGGTTGATAGATCGGAGGTTTTCTCCCCACTCTTCTATATCTCACCGTCCGGTTAGCACGCAGAATTATCGTGACAGCCGGCGACTTTTGTTAGAACGTTCTACCCCAGAGTTCGGGTAGTGAAACCAGCGGATACCCTGCTAGGTTCGCGAGTTATGATACTGGTTGAGGGGTATCTTTTGGCATCGATCGCTTCTTCGTTCGGGTCGTTCGCAATCTAGGAGGGGGCTACTGTAGCAGCTCTTAATTTCTTAGTATGTTGGACATCGCCTTTAAGAGTTTGCCGAGGTCAGCACTCTTGTGTTAATTAGCATATTAAGCGTTGTGATGGCAACGGCGACCTTTGGAGCCAATTGGAGCTGAACACGCATCGCGGCGAGTTTCGCTGGTCGATAGATCGGAGGTTTTCTCCCCACTCTTCTATATCTCACCGTCCGGTTAGCACGCAGAATTATCGTGACAGCCGGCGACTTTTGTTAGAACGTTCTACCTCAGAGTTCGGGCAGTGAAACCAGCGGATTCCCGCTAGCGTCAGTTTAATTTAGTGAAGCGTACTTTCTTCGCGTTTTAGCGACTTTACCCCTGAAAGTTCCAGGGATTCTTTCGTTCACCAAGGATTGGATTTTCATAGCTTTAGCATTATTTCCGCTTGCGCTGACCGAGTTGGGTTAGTGCAATATTTTGTAAGTTAGAATCGCGTTTATGTGTATCTCCGAGCTAAGTAGCGACACGGTAGAAATGCGTTCATTATTGTGAGCGTCGAGTGAGCTGACTCTTCCAAAACCGCGTAAGCACAGGAAAGACACCTAGCGAGACGCCATTTTGTTTTGGAAGCGACCTCGATCGTCTACAACTTCACGGAGTTCATCCAAGTCCCGAGTTCCTCAATTCCGAGCCTGACAGAGCTGTTGGTGAGTGGAAAT